>NJDC01003730.1:123424-134992 GCA_002245475.1 Calephelis virginiensis
TCATCTGTTTTTCCCCGTGTTGGTCCGGGCTCCTTTGTAGAGTAGACCATCTGCTTTCGTAGCCAGGCAGCTCGTAAAAGGCGAGCATAGGCTCACCGACACTAACACCGTCACATCTGACTAGGTGGTAGAGTTTAACAGCGACTCACCCGGATTGGTACCACCGCTTTACCTATTTCTGCCGCCATAACGTCATGACGTTGCATAAGCATTCGTCGGCTTGGGATGAAAAGTTACTGGTTCAAATCCTGTCTGGGGCGATTTTTTTTCTTTTTTTGAAATTTATAGAAATTAAACCCAAGCACAGGGAAAGTGCTGAAAAAGTATCTTCACGCCCACATACCCGAAAAGCTAGCCAGAGGCACAACCAGGGCACCCACGATTAGCGGAAGACACAAAGTCCCACAATGTGATCGCAAGCCTGTCGCTAACCAGCCACATATCCAATTCCGAACAACATTTTTTTATGACAAAATTGGAAAAAAAATGAAATTGAATTTCATTGAAAATTGGCAAAACCAAAAAATTGGGGTTTTCCAATTTTCTTTTTGTTGCCCGACCCGGGATTCGAAACCGGGACCTCATGCAGACAAGTCCAACAACTGAACCGCTATACCATAGAGGCGATTAGAACTATATAATATAGAAAATATTTTAGTAAGTTGGTTTTCTTATCTTTATCAAACATTTATATATATATATATTATATATGCTTTTTTTAGTTTAAAATAGAAAAATAAATAGGTTTTGTTTGATTTTGATTGAGTTGACGTTGATAACATTACAATGATAACATTTCTTGTAGATGTACGAAATTTTATATGTTTTAAAATTTTAGCAAGCCAGTTGCCAGTCATAACAGTACCAGAAAAAGATAGCGACATAGAAGTAAATCCATATCAGCAATGTAGATTTACTTGCCAAGCTAATGGTGTTCCGAGGCCTAGTATTACATGGTTAAAGGTAAGACTTTATAGCTGACAACAAGCTTTGCCCCCTGACTTTTGCTCACGCAGTAGCGATAGCATAATATGAAACATTTATTTTTTGTTCGTATGCGTCTCTCCAGTTGTCTTCGTTTAATTGTTTCTTTTAATATCTTCAAATTAATTATTACATTATCGCTGTCTTCTTTTAACGAAAGTAACAGAACAAGACAAAACACTTTTAGTACTGTCAAATTAGACTGTACATGTCCATTCTACAGACGTTTAATCTATCACTCGGAAAACATCACTATTTATATTCGATTAAAAACATCACTATTTGACATGTTCGGACTAATCTGACATGTCTAGGTGTTACATCTCTGTTGTTTTTGTTTCATTTGAAAGAGATAGCATGCACCTAAAATAAGTTTAGTTTGTGAACAGTAGGATTACCACCAATGTTTAATTTTTATAATAAATATAAAATACAATTAATTATTGTGCCAAGAGGTATTATTGACCATTTTATAAAAGATATAGAAATGAGATTTCATAATTATTAACAAAAAAATAATAATAATACAAATGTAAAAAAATCTCTAGAAATGCATATGTTTCATACTTGTTATTAAAATGATTGAACATTACACTAAAAAAACCTACTATATTAGGAAAAATCTCCATCCTCCAGATTCAGGGTTTTTTAAGCAGGTAAAAAGTACCTTCACGCTCATATCCCTGAAGTGGTAGGCAGAGGCACAACCAGGGCACCCACGACTAGCCGAAGATACTAAGTCCCACAATGTGATAGGTGGCAAGCTTATCACCAACCAGGCACATATCCTATCTCGAGCAACATTTTTTGTATTAGAAAATTGGAATAACCCAATTTTTCGTTTTGTTGCCCGACCCGGGATTCGAACCCGAGTCCTCATGCAGTCAAGTCCAAGAACTGAACCGCTAGATCACAGAGGCGATATAAGATTAGAATTTTTATGACATGGTGAACTTTGTATTGTGCGACCAGAAATATGTATATTCCGAAAAATCGAAACCAAAAATACCAAAATAATTAAAAAAAACGATAATCGTCAGGTTTAACTGCATTAATCTAAAGCAACAAAAACTTAGTTTTTTTCAAACTAAACCTCGAAAATCTGCTTGTCGCTACTGTTATTATCAATGAATAAATGTGTTTTGGGTATGCATGTATATTCCTTTTTAAAATAGATAAATGTATTTTAATTAATAATTACAAATAAATAGATTCGACCATGACAGAACAAAAACTATTTTTATTTATTTTTATTATTTCCATTTATTAACTTGTTCCAGCAGAAGATGGCAACGCTAGTTTACTATGGAACAAGATTTCAGAAAATATTTCACAAAAAATTCCTTTATACTGTCAGAACGCATAAATTATACGACTAGACAGTCTCATCTATTTAATTAATTATCATGTTCGTTGCTATTTTCATCCAACTTCAATTTTATTATTAAAGAAAATACGTTTCTGGCTCGTTGCTTATAAAAATAATATGCAGTACTACTATTTGAATTATGCGCTTCAGCTTTACACTTTTTACACTTTAAACTTTTATTTTTTAAATTGGCTGACCTAATCTAAATTTAAGCGAAATGATTAATTATGTAATAAAAACTCTATATAAAGATATCTTTAAAATACATTCGGATTTCCGAAGCTTGACGAATATAGCCGAAGCGCATAATTTAAATAATACTACACTATCGTCTATTATACTTTAACATGTAGCGTATACATGAAGATTTTGTCAGAGGTTAAAAAAATACTTAAAATATGTCATGTCTTCATATTATAGTTCATATTATCCTATTAATATTATAAATGCGAAAGTTTGTAAGTATGGATGTATGGATGTTTGTTACTCTTTCACGCTCGAATGGCTGAACGGGTTTGTCTGAAATTTGGAAGACAGATAGATTGTGACCTGGATTAACATATAGGCTATTTTTAATCCCGATCGCACACCGGGTTTCTGTGAAAACGCGGGCGAAGCCGCAGGTAGCAGCTAGTACTTCATATTATACTTCATTATATTATATATTTTTTTTAACATATCAGGTTAGTTAATGGGAGTATCTTTGTAAGTCATTCGAAATCAATGTGGACAAAAGTCAGTACGAAACCTTTTGAAATTGAAGTATTTTATTCTCTTTATTCAAGAGCGAGATAAATGTAAATGATTTCATAACAGGACGTGCTCGTTATGCTCAATGGCTACTTTTTGTCAACGTCGCAATGTTTATCTATGCTTTATTTGTGTAATATCACAGCTTTATCATTTGTATTACGCTTTTATTTTATTCAAATAAAATCGTAATATACCTAATTTTGATAGATTTATATAACATACTAGCAGCCCGCCCCTGCTTTACACGAGTATAAAATGTACATATAAACCTTACCCTTTAATCATTTTATCTATCAAAAAAACCGCATCAAAATCCGTTGCGTGGTTTTAAATATTTAAGCATACAAATGGACATAGGGACAGAGGAAGCGACTTTGTTTTATACTATGTAGTGATTTGAATTCTTTTTTTTATATATGAAATGGGTCTCGAAGATTCTTGTCACATTTTATGCTTATTATAGACCACCTCGTTTGTATCGCCTCTGTGGTCTAGCGGTCCAGGTGTTGGACTTGACTGCATGAGGTCCCGGGTTCGAATCCCGGGTCGGCCAACAAAAAGAAAATTGGGTTTTTCCAATTTTCTAATAAAAAAAATGTTGGTCGGGACTGGAATTGTGCCCGGTTGGCGATAGGCTTGCCACCTATCACATTGTGGGACTTAGTATCTTCGGCTAGTCGTGGGTGCCTTGGTTGTACCTCTGCCTACCTCTTCGGGGATATGGGCGTGAAGATACTTTTACTTTTTACCTCGTTTGTCGAGTGCCTAGCGTACACGTCTAACTACATCGAGCAACCGCGAGTCTCGGTATTAAATTTATTCTGGTGTCTATTTAAGTATTTTCTATGTATTAGAATCGTTGACTAACACCCATACCACAAGCATATAATTTGCTTACTTTGGACTTAGATTCAATTTGTGTTACTTGTCCAGGTATATTTATTTTATTAATTTTTATTAATTATTATTTCGACAGACAATGCGTGTCCATTAACCGAAATCCTATTTAATTACTATAAAAACTAATTCATTTTTTTTTATCTCAGAGGTGTGTGAATTTTTCGCGTGATTTGCTAAATAATTCAAATGACGAAGACTACTTTTGAAGTGAAAACTTCTTTAGCGGCGTTGCGCACTCTTTTTGGAATGGGTGAAAACTTCTAAACTCGCGTAAGGACACGTGACCTGATCGAAAATTCGTAAGACGGCGCAGGGCGCTTGCGCGAATGTTCATGTTGTCATGTAAATTATCGGCCGGTAAATTTTACAAGATGCTTGCGTATTGCTCAACGCGCGATATACATTTTTTTTTAATGAAACTATTTTCTGTTACGCTCCTTAGAAAATGATGACATAAAAAAGTTTTACTTCGTACATGTTTATACTAGTACACACACACATTTTTTTATATTTAATTATATATAACCTTCCTTAAGTGTATTATGGTGCACAATAAGGAGTTATTCTATTTTATTCTAAGATTTAATTTCGACAGTAAGTTGCAAGTTATATTTGGGGTAAAAAAAATGGGGTGAATGATTAAAATCGGGAGTTTAGGTACAGTGACAAATTATGTATGTAGTTTTACCTTTATTAAAATTACAATGGATAAAACAGCAGCTGTCTGCCTAAAAAGTGGTTTTGTTACATATTTAATTTTATGAAACATCTAAGCGCATCAAATCTGCAACTGATTTCGACTTCAATAAGTATATCGTCTATACAGCAATTAAACATTTTCTTCGATTTCCCTAGGATTAGATAATTAAACCCAGACTTGATGACAATAGAAACAACTAGATGTACTGCGATCTTTAAAAAAAACAAAATTAAATTGGTTCAGAAATTAAGGCGATATCGTAACATATTTAAAAATATAGTATAGGTAAAAGGAATCGAACATATAGCCTCCTCCTTACTTTAATATCGTATAAATATACAAAATTGTGTTCAGTTTGTTGATATTTTAATGTTTATTTAAATATTTAAATAAATCAGTATCCTTTGACATAATAATCTTACAAATATAGTATACCAAGATTTTAAATATAGATTTTAAATATTAAAACTTAGTGTCCTAGAATCATGAGAACTATTTTAAACCAACCAAAATTGATGTCTTATTTAAGAGTCTCGAAGGATTTTGGGACGGTGACTAAAACTCCGGGTCTTGCTTAATATTTGATAATATATTAGCCCTCGGAGATTACGATAATGTTCAAGTATTAAATTACACAATTTGGTAAAACCATAACACAACATGTTACTACATATGATACTATACTGGCAATTTAGCAAGTTTATGTTAATAATAAAAAAATATAGTAATTTATTTTGATTTCGTTCAGAAATAAATACTTGCGACGTGATGAATTGCAAACAGTATTTACTATGACATAATTTGTTTATGTAAATGTGAAAAGTAGAAAACTAATAGACGTAAATCTTTTATTAACTGAATGCATATACATAGTACAAATATGGATCAGTACAGAAACTAAGCCTGATTGATAAAGTACGTACCTTTACTTTATTGAAGCAATATGGTTGTAATGCTATTTTTTATTTATCGATTTGCAATAATTATATACATAGTTTACATATAATAATAGCAGGTAATCTCTTACCCTCTTATTAATAAATGTGGTGTAGGGTAGGTGTAAGATTAAGTCGATATTATAGTCTGTATTACATTGTAATAAAGACTATAATACCAGGTTAAGCCTTGGAGTACTTTACTCCGTGTTTATTAATAAGACAGTAAGCGTCGATTATTTCCAGCAAAAAAACGATGTAGGTTTAGGTAGTTTCCATACTGTTTCATATTGCACCTTAGCATAGATGCTAACTAAAATTCCGTGCCAAAAAATTCAGTCCAACATGAATATTACTTAACTAATAAAAAATACTTTAATTAATATTGTGACTTTTTTAACAGGACGGGGAAAGATTAGAAAACAGTGACACAATTGACATAATTACTGAATATTTGGATGATTACACCACCATAAACTCGACTGTTGATATAAAACAGGCGTTGGAAGAAAATAAGGGCAAATACGAATGCGTTGCTACGAGCAGAGGCATCACACAGAAGAGACGATACAATCTAAAGTTAAATGGTGAGATGTTACATTAATATAAATTGTATATACTATGTACAATTTTAGATTTACACATTCAAATTTTCTTTTAAATCTTCCTTACTAATTTAGATAAATAAGTCTTTCGTTTATTTAAAATGAATATGCACCAAGCGTCATTTGCAATGACACTGGCAACACTTTTGGTCCGAGACTCTCAACAAATCGCAGCTTTACTAGCTTCTTTTTTCTTCTTGTTAGTTTTGCATTTGTGACAAACAGTCATTTTGTCTTAGTTTTCTTTTTGTTGTTTCTGTTTTTGTTTCTAGACTAAATATTTTAACCACAGTAGAGTATACCGAAGGAGTATAAAATATGCTCTAAAAACCCTAAAAAATTCAGGGATTCCCAGTATATCATAAAACATATTCCAAAAAGTTTCATAAACATTCATTGATGATTTGGATGTATAACGGCCATCCGCTTATATTGGCAATAATTGATCTTGACAACTCTTTATTTTGAATCGGCTTGTAAAGTATGATTCTTTGAATTCCTTCTTTATACACAGCTATATCTAAATCTGCTTTTTTAACTTTTTTGTTGTGATCTAATGTTAAGGATTTGTTATACCACATGTTTCTCTTCCTATCATAAAAGTCACTAATATGGGTCTTCACCCTTTCCATAGATTGCTATTTTTTTCCTGGACATCACTTCCAGCGGCGTCGTAGTAGAGCAGATCTTCAGCAGCGTGCATGACATCAGGAACTTCTCTATCAAGAGTGGTACGGATTTGGTCAAATCAGCTTCGACCACGTGACCCCTTCTTTTAAATCTTCTCAGTGATCAATAGGTTTTAAAGGCTACGTCCAAATCTCGGAAAATGTGACCGAAGTACTCAAGAATCGTTAAAGGCAGATATGTGATAGCCTAGTTACCTTGCGAATTGTGATATATCAGATATTACACGAGTAAACAACTTCTTCATCATCCCACTACCTTAATTTATGGTGCGAATATCTTTAGTACTTTTTTTCAAAGCAGGAAAAAATGTTTAAGATTTTTCCCGTATAAACCACTTTTGTGTCTTAAATTTCAAATTTGCCGGTTTGTAAATTTTGTATTTGAAGTAACTCTTTTTCTGTTTTTATTTCAGAAAAAGCAGCAAATACATCAGTATATCTTAGCATAATCGGTGCAATAGTAATTGTAGCAATATTACTGATTCTATATTTAATGTGGAAGGTACGGAAAGAGAAACAGTTCAGAAAGGAGTTAGCTGCAGCTGGATTACTATATTTTAAAGAAGGTGTTACTAGATCTATCAACCCAGAGTTAGGTATAGATGAGCAAGCGGAGCTATTACCTTATAATGAAAGATTTGAATTTCCACCAGAAAAACTTAAATTAGGTAAGAATAATTTTTTTTTAAAACATTTTGGTTTAATGACGTTAAAAAATGCTCGTAGCATATTAACACTGGCGCAAAGATGTATATGATACCTATGTCACAAATTTAAGCCAGAATTTTAAGAATTTAAGCTGGAGTCACTACGTAGTATAAAACAAAGTCGCTTACTGCTGACTGTCCGCTATGTATGCTCAGTTCTTTAAAACTAGGAAACAGATTTTGGTGCGGTTGTATAATAGTGTGATTCAAGAGCAAAACTATAACTAGCGGCTCGCCCCGTCTTCGCACGGTTATGAATTATACATATAAACCTTCCTCTTCAATCACTTTATCTATTAAAAAAAACCGTATCAAAATCCGTTGCGTAGTTTTAAAGATTTAAGCGTACAATGGGACATAGGGACAGAGGAAGCGACTTTGTTTTATACTATGTAGTGACGACTAACATTTGTCCAACCGTGCAAAGCTGGGACGGGTTAGTTAATGCCTTTTATAAACGTAACCTGTGTTTATAAATGTTATCTATCAAATAGACAAGTTTTTTTTATCAGATAGCGAACTAATCTTAAAAAGTTACTGGTGTGTTGCAATATTACGAGTCGAGACCTCAAGTTTATCTGTCGACACGGAATAATTACAATTGCAAGCAATAATGGGACTGCAGCAGTCTAGTAAATCTACACTATCCTTAAATTGGAGTTTTTAAATACATTAAAATAAATACAGCCGGACAAAATATACAACTTGAGATTAAGCCCAAACTAAGCAAATTAAATTATTGTGTTATAAGTATTAGTCAACGATACAAACATTTATAAATGCTTAAGCAGATATTGGAATAAATTAAATAAACACATCCAGACCACCCGACAAATGTCTGCCCCTGTCGGTAATCAAACCCGAGCCTCGCGGTTAGTCGATGTCGTTAAGGTTGCTTGCTATATTATATTTCGATTTGTATTTATATATAATTAACTACAATTTCTTAAGTACAAAAATTTACTAATGTTATTAAATTTATAAAAAAACTTCATTGTTTATTAACCGAAAGAAGCGCATGATAATTCTGAATTACATACAGACGCATCAATAGTTGGTATATCATGTGAATCATTTTCTTATGTATAATTTCCCACTCATACGCACGTGCAAATATTTTAAACAAATATTGCAGTATTGAGTTTATCCTCTATAGACACACCTACAGATAATCTAAATCTATTGACCCTGTTAGATTAACTCAAAAGCTTGCAAATATTATATAAATAAACAATTGCTGTTACTTATTTCGTTAGCAAAACTAGATAACGACTAATCCGACTTGGCTAATTTTGATTTTGATTTATTTGTTCCAGTCCAGAAAAGATTTAAAAGGTAAGAAAAAGGAATAAATGCGAGGAACTAGGAAAAATTAAACTTTATTTTTTTCTAATTCGAACTGAACGGGTGGAACTAAGTTCGCCGGGACAGCTAGTACTTAATAAAAAAGTAATATCCTAATGTCAGAACTTGTAATATCAAATTGGTCGAGGGGTTAGTGTACACACTAACGCCTCCGACCAACCGCGAGGCTCGGGTTCGATTGCGAAGGGGCAAATATTTACAAGATGAATATCCCAATGCGGAAATTTCCGGGTCTGGATGTTTATTAAATTTATTTTAGAATCTTTTTAATTATTAGTATCGTTGGCGGACACCCATAACGCAAGCGTGCCATCTACTTACTTTGGGGTTAGATTAATTTGTGTAATTTGTCCAGGTATATTTATCAATAAAAAGGAAAAAAATTAAGTCATCTTGATCACTGAAAAGACAATTTGTTTAGGTAGAAGTTTTCGAGGAAAAAATTTAAAAAAAAACTTACTGAAAAACTGTAAAGGGCTGAAATTAGTCATACGCTTACCTCCGGACCAGAAAACGACACTGTGATTATGGAATGAGTAGGGTGCCAGATTCCCACCTAGACAAGTTATACGATCACGGCATTCTACCACCAGTAGTCTAGTAGGTGCTGACTGTTTGCCCATTTAAACTTGTTTGCCTCTTATGAGCTACCACGTAGACAGACAGGTGATCTATTCTACGTAGGAGACCCAGACCATCACGAGGAAAAAAAATATTTTGCACTAGTTCTTCACTGATCTATTCACTGCATAAGCTCTCCTCTTTTAAGCAGAAATAACTTAGGTACGTAAGTATTTCATGCTTAGACCTTAATAACGTATGTATTTTTCTACGAAAAAACCATTAATATCTTCCAATTTTCTTCACTGATTTACATAACTAAAGCACCTGCATACCTGTAGGCTGTGATATTATAAAACTTATTTTATGAAGCATTTGTTAATATTATAGGGTAGAAAAAAGTCTGACGACTTTCTTCACAATAATAAACAACCGTCAGTATTGAGTTTATTATGGCTATCAGTGCAGACAGCCAGCTCGAAATAGAAAATGAAGCAAATAATTCATAACATTTATCGTACTTTGTTTTGGCTTCGGCATTCGCTACTTTTGCCGCCATGATGTAAAGCGAGCGTCTAAATGGAGTGACCAAGTCTCAGATTTTAACAAGATATGCATCAAAAAATTCTACCTCAATTCCACTATTTGCTAATTTTGCTAAAAAATGGTACCTTATTATAAACATGTTTAATTACAAAAATTGTTGGTCCCTCCATCTTGACGTCACGTCCATTCTAAGAAGCTGTTCCTGGAAATATTTTATATATTACTTGATGTACTGTCTGCCTAAATTCTACCTTAATAAAATTATATTGACGTGTCCAAAATGCGAGCGTCAAAATGGAGGGATCAAGTCTCAGGTTTTAATAAGACATGCATAAAAAAAAATGTACTTAAATTCTACTATTTGCTAACTTCGCCAAGAAAAATAGTACCTTATCATAAACATGGTTTTTAATAAAAAAATGTTGGTCCCAATCTTGACGTCAAGATGGAGGGACCAATTTAATACGCTGTTCCTGGAAATATTCAATAGACTTTATATTTCTCTGTCTAAATTCTACCTTAATAAAAAAATAATTTTGCCGGTCATTGTTTATTTCTTATTGTAACTGTTGAATGGTTGAATATTGAGATAAAATACCTAAGTGCTAAAATAATTGTACATATTAGTAAATTAGGTTATAAGCACCTTATTTTAACGAGTTCTGATATTTTAAATCGATCTAAATATCAAAATGACATATGTGTTAATTTTACAACTAAAAAGAAATGATCTAAGTACAAAAACAATGTTTTGTAAACCTGGATATTATTCTCTTTGCAATTTTAAGTCTACAATTGTTTTCTTGGAGTGACCAACATATTTTGTTAAAAATATATTTATAATGAGTTATATTTTTTATAGCAAAGGTAGCAAACAGTAAAACTTAGGTAGAATTTTTGTTGCACGTCTTATTAAAATCTGAGACTTGGTCCCTCCATCTTGACGCTTGCGACGTGACGTCTTGTCGCCAATTTGTGATATTTTAGTAACTGAAGTCGATGAATTGTCTAACAAGATTTTGGAAGAGTAGCTTCTAACCTTGATTGAAACCATCAAATAGGGAAAGACATTGGTACATTGGACATTGTAGCCCCTGGTATTGACCAGGGGCTACAGCATTGGAACTCTCTAATGTCATGATATAGCAGCCAATAGACTATCACACAGTAACATCATATTAATATTATAAATGCGAAAGTTTGTAAGTATGGATGTATGGATGTTTGTTACTCTTTCACGCTCGAATGGCTGAACGGAACGGTAGTTTAAGTTTTAGCCCTGATGATGCTGTATAAGCGAAACCGGTAGGCTACTAATTACAAAGTAATAAATTATAAGTGATAAGTAAAACAGTACAAGTGTTTCTTTCTTTAAAAATATGAATATTTGGAAGTTTTACCAAGCGCCGACGATGGAAAATATCAAATATTTGTCTGAAATTTGGAAGACAGAT
>NJDC01003731.1:18050-35665 GCA_002245475.1 Calephelis virginiensis
CTAATAAGTGTAAAGCTTCATGGGATATAATTAAAAGTACATTTCAAAATAAAATGTCTAAAGAAGAAATAGACTGAGAATAGAAAGCAGAGTTACTAACAGGGAAACGTAACAAGGTTTTAACATGAGGACGACAAGGAGATTCAGTCAATAACATAAAAAAAGTCTTACGAAATCCTAATGCGACCTGCATTCGGATTTCGAGAACCTTTACGCGAGTTGAGATTCGAACATAGGATCGTAAACAATATTGTTTAATGTCTACGATAGTTTCTTTTGTTTACTCTATGTCCCCTTTTCTAGATTATTCGTTACAAATATTTTAACAGATTGGTAATACGTTTTCATGCTGTTTATAATTTTGCGTTTGTTTGTGCGTTATCGTTAGGATTACAGGTTAGAATGTAAACTTATGTACGCAAGATGTTTATCATCTCAGCCTCAAGCTGGCAAAGTCTCATTACCACCTTAGTGTCTATAGGTGACATTTTTGTTAGTAATTAGTTTTTGTTAGCAACAGGAAACCAGTATGTTGTTTTTCTTTTCATTATATTTAGAATTCTTCACAGGTACCAAAGGTACATCCAGCCTCAAACCGCGTGGGAGAATTCTGCTTGGCTCAGATAAAGCCAGAAGCCCTTCTGTCAGGCCACAAAGGTGTTCTCCACACTTTGACCATGCTGCGCGACATTCTACCTGTCTTCAGCAAGGAATATATCAAGGTACGGTTCGCACAAAACTTAAATGCACCTCGCGCGAAGTTCATTCTGTAGTCTTTCGCAGGTACAATCGAGTGCAATTATCGAATAGCTACTTTCGGCGCCAGATAAAATATGTTTTTTTTTGTTATAGTTTAGTATATAAGTTATCTATAAATTTTAAAGAAAGGAAAAAAAATATAGAAATTAAAGACAGGGCAAATACTAAAATAAAAATACCTATTAAGTTATCTAATCTCTATGTTGTGTCATGAACAAGACAATTATGCATGTGCAAGAATGTCAGAAAATCATGCAGGGGTGGAAAATGGTCAGTAAAGTCAGTAAAAGACAGTTTTTTTGGCTTAAGTCAGTAAAAGTCAGTTTTTTCGAAAATGGTTAGTAAAGTCAGTATTTTTAGGATCACATGTTGGTAGAAAGTAGAAACCAGACCAGACCATTAGTTGGTAGATTGAGGTGACAAAAATCCCTTTTGTACCCTTAACATATTATAACATTTTTCTTTTTAGTAGGTTTCTGAAATACCTTTCTTAAAGTATTTGTTCTATTATTGTCACTTCGAATTCCACGCATTATTGTTTATTTCATGAGAGAGTTTTTAATACCATAAGAAAGATTGATCACAAACAAATTCATATCATGTAATGTAAGTACCTCCTAAAAAGTAGATTTTTCGTTACCATACACTTTCATTGTAAAAACGGAAAAACACAAAAATTAGGAATATTTTGAAAACGAAACACGTTTAGATTTAGCTGATTAACAAAAAAGAAAATAGTTTTCTCTATGTTTAAAAAAAAAAAAAGATTAAGAAAATATATTTTATTGTTCATGACCGATAGTTGCTGTCTCAATTGTTCGATATTGGGAACAGTATTATTATAATAAAAGTAGTCAACCTGACAAAATTTGTTAACTTGGCACTCAAAACTCTCTGCATCCTGCAGGGAAACCTGCCCTGAAAATATGTATGCATGTGTGAGATGACCTGTATGTTCAAATATTTTTCTACATTCTGGATTTCATGTTATTCGGCCAATTTTATATTGAGTGTCTTTATGTCTGTAATTTCAAAACAATAAAACTTATGGCTTTGAAAAATCTATGTTTTAACACAAATAAAAAAAAACGGAATTAATAAACTGTTACACGAGTTCACATATTTATATTTTGACATTTACCCCACTCTCACGGCACCATTTTAGTGAGTTCAGAAAATTAAATACCTACCAGGCAAATTATCGTTACGATCGGTTCAGTAGATTCGGCGTAAATCGCGGTCATGTACAGACAGACAGGCAAAAATGTTAAAAGTCTAAAACTGTGACTTGTTGCTTCTTTTTCATCGGTTGTACTTGTGTTTTTGTAAAAATCTTTAATGTACAGAACTCACTCTTTTTTGGTAATGATACATTTTACTTTAAATTTTAATACAAAAAGTGATGGTTTAGGAACTAACGAAATCAGCTCAACTAAAAAATAGAAAATAATTTTCTGTTAGTTCAAATTAATTAAGGAAAGAAAATATCGTTCATATCGTTTTATCAAGTGCTTAGCTTTAGCCGTTTATGCAGCTAATGCGTCGGAAGCTTTAAAAAATAAATATTTTGGGTTTTGGCACCAGATCCCAATGATCAGACATTTTTTCAAAATACTTTTTGGCCCTAGGTCCTTGACATATGTATGAAGTTTCAATTCAATCCGACTTTTAAAGTGGTCAAAAGACACATTCTTAGATTCTGTTACATAGATACGTAGATAGCAATGAAGTTACTAAAAGCTCCATAAAAAAGGCGATGGAGATTGGCTATGGGGATGCTGGATGCCAAACAGGAAAAACATTTTTTTTACCTACATTCTCCATAACATATGTAACTAACAGAAACTAACATTCGTAATTCGATGTCGAATTGGCTGAGTAAGTATTTTAGAAATGTGGTCAGTAAATGGTCAGTATTTTAGAAGGTTTTAGTCAGTAAAGTCAGTATTTTTGACCATAGGATTAGTTTCCACCCCTGATCATGTCATACTCTGCTAATATTAATAATAATATTATTATTAATAATATAATAATATTAATATCATACAGATATCCAAAAGGTTGTGTGTTTGTTAAAATATCAATATTTATTTTAATAACGTATACATAGTATAAAATACGAGTTTTATGACATATAAAAAAGTTTTACCCAACTGAACCCAAGCAAAGAGACGAAGCATGAGTTTGAGCAAGAGTGCAGTACGCATATGCCCCTGCGGATACCTTAAATAAGTTCTGCGCAACGACATACTACCTACTTCAGAGCCACATTTAAATATTGCATTAACTGTATGTAACAAGTAGTATAACAGTAAGGAAATGTTGCTATTTTTTTGATACAGTAGTAGTGGACGTTTTTAACTTATAATGAGCCCTTTTAATGCGATGTTTGTATTGGGGTATTGAGAAATAGAAAATTTAAATGATATAATATTTTTATTATGAATTATTATTTATCATTATAGTTTAAAAATAACACTTTCTAGAGCATCTGCGAGTGTCTACTCTCCCTAATGGCGCATAACAGCGTTTATATAAAGACCTGTTGTCTTCACACTCTGCATGCGTTGTTCGCGGCGCCCCGAGCAGCTAACAACGTACCCGCCAATTTAGCTTCGCAGATAACGCGAGCGCTATTAGCTGCCCGACCACCGGCTGCTGATAGCGCTCAAGTGTTGGCCTGGGCAACAGTTTTGCAACAAGGATATGGTTGTCTTGCTGGGTAAGTCATGAAAATATTTATCTATACCTGGCTGGACCGATTTCACTAATTATTTTTTTGTTGCATTTGTTATTATTAGGAGAAGGTTCTTACGGAAAAAAATATTAAGAAAATCTCGCAGAAATGTTGAAAAATATACATTTAATTTTGCACATTTTAAAAAACGCGCGTAACGAATGTCAATGTCATTCACAGACAGACTATATTGAAAGACCATAATTTGTTAGGAAACGTAATAACATTTTAATTTTTCCCATACTTCCCATATTCATAATTTCTTACTGGCGGTACGAAGTTCGCCGGGACAGCTAGTATTATATATTTTATAAATTTCATTGCAAGTAAAACAAAAAAAAATATAATTACTTTTATATAGTAAAAAAATCAAGATCACTATATAGTATAGTGTGGTCCGAGTCCACCAAGTAGAATAGACCTGCCTCTCGACCAGGAAACTCGTAAGAGGCGAGCACTGGTTAAAATGTAGGTCAGTACTAACAAGATATACCTTGTTAGTACTGACCTGAGAGTGCTGTGCAGGAACTTATCCGGCTAGGGATCCACCATATCTTACCTATTCCTGCCACCATTATGACTGTCATGTTCCGGTCCGGAGGGTGGGGTAGACGGTAGACTTGTACTATAGGCCTAACAACTGGCCACAGGACATTTATTCACCTGCTTCATCTAAGGTGCCTATAGGCTACGGTCCCTTAAAATCAGTAGAGCCGGGTGTTTGTTCGCTCATCCCTGACCTTTCACTTTTTAAACTTACATATAAATTTCAAATATAAAAAGTAATGCAATTTCGAATATTGATAATTAATTTTATTGATCAACAAATGTAGAATAAGCCTTTATTTTGCTCATTCTATAAAACCTGTGTGACAGTTGTGGAAATTTTCAAATTAATAGAAAGTGTGACAATTTTACATCTCTCATAGTGGATTTCCGCAAAGTAAAAATATTTTGGTAACAAGTTTTTTATATAATTATTATTAAAAAAAACTTTTTACTAAAATATGTAATTGTACCAATAAAATAAATTTTAAATCCTTTGTGGATCGTTGGCTACTACTTTGTATACTTTCAGATTGGATTTGAATCTATGTATACCAAATTTGCCTCAGTTCGTCAACATTTGCGTCTCCGAGTTGTGGCTCTCGGACGTCGCTGATGTCAACTCGGCATCAACGAACGCCTTGAAAGTAAGTTTTTTACATATAAACGAATGCGCACACTTGCGTCTTGAACGGCAATGTGCGTGGGACAGCGTGCGCGTGCGCTTGTTCGGACATTAGTACGTACTTTGCGCTTATGTCCTTACAAAAACGATGCGTATGATCACTATAAATGTGTACGCTTATCAACTATTCTGTCAGATAATGATTATGTGAAGTTTACTTTTTGAGCCTTTTTAAAGTCATTATCTACATATTTTTTTTAAAATTGTAAAGTAGTTTGAGTCTCTTCATTAAAAATATTCCGGGAACCATAAATTTTGATGTTAAAATTATGGATGTACCTTGGAACATCAGTTTGTTCATCATAAAATACTTTTTTTGTTTGGCTTATATTAAACTCGGTCTAGAAGCAGATAATATGTCAATAATTGAAGATATGAGTTCTTATAATTCGCTATGCTCAAATTAAGTACAGTAAAAGTGTAAAGAAACCTTATTTTGGTAACTTCTAGCAGTATAAAAAAATGGTTGAAAGTGTTGGTATCTTAATAAAGGAAATAAACTACCAATAGTTTCTTCAATCTTTTATTATTACTACTGGTCGCCCATTGATCGAAATTCGACCATAATAAATTTTAATATCTTGTTGATAAGAACGCCATCTTCTTTTCTCAAGACCAACTATTTTGTTTCCAAACTTTTTAGTGCGCTATCTGTGATCTTTTATCATCAATATATTTGTTTGTGTGTGTCAAATGCATGGTAGTGTGGGTAATGTTTTATTTATTGATTTAATGTACTTTAGAATCCTTATTATTGAAAAATATTAGCGTTCTGTACTTTCCCTACACGTAAACTATAAGTGTGCCAAATTTCATACTCCTCCGTTCGCGCAATTTTCGTAAAAAGGGGTCCAAAGTTTTGATATCACGTATTAATATATAGATTATGCTAACAGGCTGTGCTCATAGACTGCGTGAAACCAGCTATAGAATCATACGAGAGTCTGACGAAACATAAGAGCCATATTGATACGATATTCAAGACGATCGGCACCGGACTCGATAATCCGTTCAATCAGGCTATCAAACACGTTATACTGACTATCGCTGTATGTTTCGAGGTAACTGTATATCTTTCTCTTTTCTTTCTCCCACTTCCTTTTAGTGGGAAGAAACACTACCTTTTTTGTTGTTAAGATATTATTTGGTGTTTCTAAATAATAAACAAAGCTAAACTATGCTTATTCTACAAATATGCATACATAATTTTGCGGTTTTTTTTATAAACGCGTGTAGAGGAAGTCCTTATGTGTAAAAGAAATTTCATGATTCCAAAGCAAGCGCTCAATCAGATTAAGAGAAGAAAGTTGTATGAAAAGAGTAGTAAATGCGGGAGAAGCTAGGGCCTGTAGAAATCGTGACACACAACACTAGATTCTCTCTGCCAATGCCGCAAGTTTTTTAAAGTATGTATGCTTCTGTAATCAAATTGTTTTAGGTTTATAAAATGATAAATCTAATTTTATTAATAATAATAAATATACTTATTTTGTATATAAAATATACGAAAAACTGATCTAAATAAGTAAAGAATATGCTCATGATATGACTATCTATTAACATTACCAATACTCGGAAATATAAAATGTATAGAATAAACTTAATCATTAAAATAAGTATTAAAAAGGATATAATATAACATTCATTTGCTTGTTATTACATTGTTATTTTTAGATAGGTAATGAAAAAGTCGAATATGTGCTTGCGCCGTTATTAAAGAAACTCAATGAACGTCGGGAAAGTCACAACTTCCATAACGAGAAAGAAGCAGAGTACGCTACAGGATGTGCCATAAAAGCACTTGGCCCAGAATTCGTCCTCAAAATCATACCCCTACGAGACGGAGCTAAAATCAATCTGGACAGAAGTTGGCTTTTGCCGGTTTTAAAAGAAAGAATTACAAATTCAAATTTAAAATTCTTTGCCACCGAAATCTTAGAGATGGCAACATTTTGCAGGAAAAAGTCCCGTGAACTTGCCGAGGAGAATGATACTCCGGGTTCTCATACATACGATTTATTGTGCAATCAATTTTGGGCCTTATTGCCGAGCTTTTGTAACCACCCTAAAGATATAAAGGATAATTTCAAAGCTCTTGCTCGGGTTTTGGGGACTGTTTTAAAGGATAATCCTGAATTTCGTCTATCTGTGATGCAAGCATTGAGGAAGCTTATTGCTTGTTCGGAAGGGAATGTAGATGATACGAACGAGCTAGCTAGATTCGCTAAGAACTATATTCCGATACTGTTGAACATATACGTTTCGCCTGCAAAAGGTAGTACGGCTGAAGGACAAAGACTAGCAGCTTTGGAGACTATACAGGCAAGTATTTGTATTTTTTTAATTTTTACTATAGAAATATTTTGTTTGTTTTGAATAGGGGAAATATGGAGTTAAAAGTATTATTAAGTTAATAATTACCAGCACTTCAAAGAAAAGTAAATAATATGATAGGAAATTGAGAATGTAGTTAAGATAGAGAGTATTTATAGTTGAGATAATCTTAGGTCAGTAAAATTGCAAAAATTCGACTTCGAATATGACCTTCTAGTACACAAAAGTTTGAGTATTTTCGTCGAAGTGTTTTATATGTATTGCGTACATATTATAAACTAGCTGTTCCGGTGAACTTCGTGCCAAAACACATAAGCGCGTTGCCGCGCCGCGCCGCTAAAATCGTCAGTTTGCGTTGCGGCGTCATAGACGTGTCTCTACCATGGACCATGGTGAGAAAAGTATTGGTTATTGGTTATTAAAAATATATTACTCTCTTTAAATAAATAAATAGTGCCGCACCGCTACAATCGGCTGTGACGCTAGCGGCGCGGCGCCGCAACGTAGTTCCACCCGTTTAGTTTGCATGCGAAAAAGTAAGATGTCGTTTTTCCCAGTTTCTTAACAGTCGAACGGAATAAAAATTATCTTAGTCCTTCTCCTGGTTTAAAGCAATCTTCACATCAGATTTTAGCGAAATAGATTCAGTCATTTTTGAGTTATAAATAATATAACTAACGCGACTTTCTTTTATGGAATATATAGATATACGTGTATGCGTAAATGAGATGGGAGGGCGCGTCATCTCAGCTAAGATGATCTATATGTAACTACACATTTCGTTTTGAAATTCGTGTAGTCGCAAGTAATTTTGCATATTGTAATTATGCTATATTATATTGTAAGAAAACTTAGTTTCACTAACTTGGTCTAAATATTTTACTAGGAAAATAAGGATTTATATATTTTTTTTTAATTCGTAATGACGTAATCTTTAAATAATGCTCGTCCTCATATCTTACCAAATGATTATTTAACTAGCGACTTCCAAAAAATCAGGCTATTCCATGTTACAAAAGTATTTTCCAACTGAAAACTTCAAAAAAATGAAAATTTCATCTATTGTGTAATAGTTGTTTTAAATTAACGATAACCTTTCAGGTATACTTAACGATTAGTGATCAAAAACTAAGAGAGGAATTATACAACAATGCCCTACAACAACTAGAAACATCCAAAGACAATCACTTCCAAACAGAATCCATATTAGACATAATCCGTCTGTTAGTTCTGTACCAAAATAGCGAACAAATAGCCAATCTCTTTGACAAATGGGTATATCCACTATGTGAAACGGTTTTAGAAGATCCCAAAAAGTTCAAGAAAGCAAAGAAAGAAAAAGAAGATAAGATGGAGGATGACAAAAAGATAGAATTACGATATAAAGATAAGGCTAGATTATTAGAAATGGAACACAAGAAAGCGTATAGGATTTTAGAAGAGATTTTTAAAAGTGACAAAGAAAGTTGTAAAGAGTTTTTGAAGGGGAGTTATAAAAAAATTAAGAAGTTGTTAATGTCGTCGCTGAACAAAGTGGCGGATAGCAGTAAAGCAGCGAGATTACGGTAAGTTGGGCTACCTCATTTTTATAGATTTTTTGTAAATAATTATCTGGTGTATGGACACGTGTGAAAAGGAGCTACCGCTCATGGACATTTGCAATACAGGCTGTGAATGCAATATCCAGCTATTAAATTGTACTAGTGATCGCCCGTTAATCGCAATTCGACCATAATACATTTTAATATCTTGTTGATAAGAACGCCATCTTCATTTCTGAAAACCAATTACTTTGTTTCCAAACTTTTTAGTGCGCCATCTGTGATCTTTTGTCATTATCATCAATATATTGGTTTGTGTATGTCAAATGCATGCTAGTGTGGGTAATGTTTTATTTATTAATTTAATTAACTTTATAAACATTATCATTAAAAATATTAGCGTTCTGCACTTCTCCTACACATAAACTATAAGTGTGCCAAATTGTATGCTCCTAGTTCCTCGCAATTTTCGTAAAAAGTGGTCCAATGTTTTGGCATCACGTATTAATAATATACCTCTTGAATATCCCCAAAATTTTTACAAAAAAAAATGATAGGCCAAAAATACTACGTTGGGTAGAATAACGTGGTACGCACGAGAAATGTACGCAGCGGACGCAACGTACGTTTAAAACGTGCTGTGGACACCCTCCATCGCCTGTAGTGCAAGCATGATATGCAAATAGCATTTTGTAATGTGGAGGTTAACACCTTACCGCTTTTCAACTAGAGGACCTTAATAGTTCTTCGAAGATTACCTCGCTCTATGGTTCTTTGCTCTCATGTACTAACTAGCTGACCCGGCCGACGTAGTTCTTCTATTTTTTTTAATGTGATTTTAGTAAAAAAGTTGGCTTGGGTCACCCTTATCATTTAGGGATATGAAAAATAGATGGTAGCCAATTCTCGGACCTACTGAATACGTATATAAAACTTTATGAAAATCGGTAAAGTCGTTTCGGAGGAGTAAGATAACTAACATTGTGACACGAAAATTATAATACTATCCGACCCAGCAAACTTCATATCGCTTGACATTAACAGCTACTACAATGTTTGATAACTTCGGGATACGGCATTTAATACGGCATTTGAAGAATAGACCATCTGCCTTCCTGCCAAGCAGCTCGAATAAGACGAGCATAGGCTTACTGTCACTAACACCGTGACGTTCCACTAGGTGGTAGAGTTTCTTAGCGACTCGTCCGGATTGGTACCATCGCCTTACCTATACCTGCCACCATAACGTCAATGCCTGCCATTGACGTGCTCCGGTTCGGAGGGTAATGTAGCCGGTATATTTACTTTTGCTCGAGGCCTAAGATCCCGGCCTCAGGTTGGCAATACACCATTACCACTTTTGGTGTCTAGGCGGCGTGAATTTCTTACTATCAGAAAATTCATCTGCTTGTTTGTCTTCCATTATCATTAAAAAGAAGCACGTGTGAGTTAAATCATTTTAAAATATTTGTTGCAGGTGTATAGAACATTTAATAAACTCAACACCTCACTTAGACGCCAACAGCAAGCTACTGAAGAGTGCTGTGGCTGAGGCGGTGGTATGTACTAAAGACATCAACTCTAAGTGCAGACAATGTGCCTTCAACTTGATCAACACTGTGGGCAACGCGCTTAAAACTCAAGATGGAGGTAAGTATTTATTTTTGGAATATTATAATATTTAAGAAACGATTTGAGTTATAAGGCCGGTACGGAAATTTTGTCAGGAGTAAAATCAAGTGTAACACGAAAAGTTGAGGCGTTACGTAGAGAGAGACAAACATATGTAAGTCGTACCGCTTCAGTCCTTCAGATTTTTTTTCTCCTTCAGGACTGACGATTTCGCCCGAACAAAAGTCGAGTCGCCCCGAGCGGGTCGTCATTCGGCTCCGCCACAGTCGAGTTACGTATGACATTGACATTAGTCGAATAATTTAAATCGCTGTCGATTTGATCGAATGATTTGCGTAGTCGAATAATCCGATATATATCATAATTATCGTTCGTAAGGAGTAAACTCCAATCGTGCGTCGTAGCTGAGACACACTCTTTTTTTTATTGAAATGGAAGGCCAACAACACTGATTTCCTGATAGCAAGAAAAACACGGCGCCCGTAGACATTGTTAAGGTTTTGCCAACCTGAAGGTGGCATGTCAAGTTTACCACCCTGGCGAAACACTGGCGTTAAGGGGCAGGAATATTCAAGGCGAAGGTATTGGTATTTGTAAAACTATTTGTATAGCGCGCAATCCATATAATCCTACTAATATTATAAATGCGAAAGTTTGTGAGTATATATGTATGGAAGTTTGTTACTTTTTTACGCTCGAATGGCTGAACGGATTTGTCTGAAATTTGGAATACAGATAGATTGACCTGGATTAACACATAGGTTAATCCAGGTCAATATATCTGTATTCCATTGCTTGCTATCCCGATCAGCGGGTTCCTGTGAAAACGCGGGCGAAGCCGCAGGCAGCATCTAGTATGTTTTAAAGGACAAAAGCCATATTTTGCCTATGGTTTTTCGTGTGAATTTTCCTCGGCATCATATCATTGCCGTGAACTAATTACACCGCAAAAAATTAGAATGCCTGCAATTTATTTGGTCAGGGGTGGTGTTGGTTGATGACGTCACTATTCTTTTAACTCAAACGAACGATATAATTTAAGCGAAAAAACTATTATTGCAAAAAATCGTCGTCGACTTCAATGAGTAAGTCACCTAGGTACACAAGAAATAAATAGGTATTTTACATGATTTTCCACAATCCTATCCATGCTTTGTGGCATAATCAGTCAGTTAATAAATGATAAACCGATAAACATATTTTTTGAATTCAGTTAAAAATATTGAAACAGCTGCGTGAAACTTGGGAATAAGTAGTAATATCTGATGATGTTTTCAGGTATGCGATCATTTGTAGACATCATACTGTCTGGTCTGGATGCTCCCTTGCCTAGAATAGTTGCTGCGACACTCCGAGCCCTAGCATCAGCCATGTTCCACCTATCAGAGGATATGGGGCTGGAGATACTTCAGGATTTGCTGGAAAAAGTTGCTGCTCAGATGCAAACCAACAACAGAGAAATTGTCGCCGCCGCTATGAGCTTTTTAAAGGTATGTATGGAAGGATTATGAAAAGGAAAAGTGTAATTTACAAAAAAAAAGACGGGTTGCACCCCGGGAGTGCCGGCAGAAGTGAAAACTTGAATATTAAAATTGTGCATTTTTGATATTTTGGAATGGTTAAGTTTTGTACGAATTGCTTTAATTGTCAGTATGAAAGTACTATCATTCATATGGTAAGATACAATATTGTCTTTCAACATGATTTAATTGATTTGATGTTGATTGTAAGTCGCCTCTGTGGTCTAGCGGTTGAGTTCTTAGACTTGATTGCATGAGGTTCCGGGTTCGAATCCCGGGTCGGGCAACAAAAAGAAAATTGGGTTTTTCCAATTCTTTCTTTTTATTCTAGGAATATGGGTGTGAAGATACTTATAACTTTCTGAGACAATGTTCCAGGTGTACACAAAAGTACTCCCCACGGATGTCTTGGCAGGTAGTTTGCCCATTATCATTAAGACGTTGTCCTCACTCTCCGAAGACTGCAAGCGGCACTCCCGTCTCGAGATCGGCTACTTCCTCACCAGGATGATAAGGAAGTTTGGAGCCGAAACTGTTGAGAAATTGGTCCCGCCGACGGATGACGTGATGCTGAAGCGGCTACGGAATATACGGAAAATGGATAATAGGAAGAAAAGGATGAAGGAAGGACAAAGGTAAGAGTCGCTCATAAATTTCACAGACTAAACTCTTATCGACTCCCTCCTTTAATCACAACTGAGTGTTTCAATGGTAAAAAAAAATGAAATTGTGGAAGGCGGAGTCGAAAAATCTTAAAATTTGCGTGAAAAGGTTTATTCTTTCACTTGGAGGTCATGGTATAACCTCCAAGTAGTACGCAGATGTTTTGCAACATATCCGTATCTGAGCATGAAAATACGCAACACAAGCTATATAGGAGTGCGACCAACAGAGCGGTCGAAACGAGAGCTCGTGGTGATCAGAGGGAGAGTGAGAGAGAGTAGGATCAATATGAAATGGTGCGAAAATGAGAAAAGGCATCCTCTGTTGATTCGGTCATGTGGAAAGAATTGCTGATGAAAATTCGATAAAACAGCCATAAGTACAATACGAATGTGCATGGTTGTAGTATCCAGAGAGACCTAGGTGGGCATTCCGTTACCGAATCGTTCAGGTATTATTTGAGGATAGTTTTAATGGTTGTGGTGGTGTTACAATCTCAGAATCCTCTGTTTTTGTATGAAGAGTATTGAACTTAAAAGAATCCAGGCAAGAGTGTAGGAATCGTGCTACTTTTTACTAAATTTTTTCTGCCCACCTACCAACCCTACCTACCTACCTATCTACCTATGTATAGTATAATTATATTTTAATATTCAAAAGTTGCGAAAGTGTTTTTTATACTCACCACAACAAATTCTTTAATAGGGATCAGGAAGATTCTGGTTCAGACATGGACGTCAAGGGCACTTCAAAGACTCTAGAAGATATCCTTAAAGACTCTGACTCGGAGATGGAATTCATGGAAGAAGAGCAGAAATCACGGGCTAAGGTTAAGGCGAAAAAGGGCAGGAATCAAGCGTGGATCCAAGACGACCCGGAGAACATTGTGGATCTCGCTGATGTTGCCTCTGCTAGGAAGATCACTGGTAAGGTTCCTGGCAAACAAATATTACAGGCAAACACAAATCAAACTGTTTTAATTTGAGTGATACAAAATGTCGATAATATACAAAAAAATTATAAAATGAAGAATGTTCTATATCCCATAACAATCGTCAAAACCCACCCCTAAACCATCTCGTCACCACATCATCTTTCAGGCATAAAATATCGACATCGAAATCGATCTATGCGCTTAGTAGTTGTTATGCCTCAGACAGACACACAGACACGTCAAACTTACAATATCCCTGTTTTTGGTCGGGGAATAAACATGCGATGACGAAATACTTAAGCGCAGTAAAACTTTAAAAAACCGTCCCAACTATTTCGTTAAATGCCACGACGCGATTTGACAATTTCTTTTTGAAAAGATTGTAAATTATTCCCACTTAATTTGTCCCACAAAATTTTTTTCCTCCTTTTTTGAAAACGTTAATTAACTAAATATAAACATGTAAACCAAACTAACGTTGGAAAGACTTCACAATATAGGTAATGAAATAGGTAGATAAATTTCCTGAGAACAGGAAATGCATTTCTCCTAAGGTTACAAATGATGAAAATGACAAGTTGCTAGCATGATGCCCAATGTAAAAGCCAAGAGGCTTTATAATTATATAAGGCTTTATAATTTAAATATAAGCAGTGTAGAACCTTACCTGCCCTACCCGAAACACTTTAATGGGTAATATTTCAAAGACCAGCCAAATTTTGAGAGAGGGTTGGGAATCTATAATTTACAAATTATTAAAAAAGTTATAATTTTTATTATGATAATTTTTATCATTTTGTATTTTGCGTCTTATAAAAATGCGATGCGTCTGCGCATGCGATTGCGATCGCCGTTTATAACCATAAACGGCGATCGCAATCGCATGCGCAGGATGATGACGTCATGACTCATACTAGAGCATTGAGTTGGTATAGATTACGTTGGGTAAGTTACGTGTGGAAATCTACGGCACTTTTGGTCTAAAAATGTGTTTCTCTTAGTTACCAATAGAGTCGTTGTTCAAGTTCTCATACAAATAATTTGCAGATACGGTAGCGAGTATAGTAAACTTGACAAACTTTAAACTCATGGTAAGTGCCTAGGTACGAAGTAGCGTGACAATAAGTGAAGTATTAACGCGGACTATTGTAAATGAATGTTCCTAAAAGTAAATTTTACAATTTGGCAATTAATATTTAAATGCACTTTCATTTTAAAATTTGACCGGTCTTTTGAAAGTAACCCTGTATAAAGACAATTACGTATTGACGTTGTACGGGCAGAAGTTAGGGCAATGTTACCAAACCGAGCGATAACTTACAGGAGGCCAGCAGATACTAGCGGTACACTTTGATGGCCGGTTTGACGTTTTTATTACCTATGTAAACACATATTCTTGTTTTATAAAAAGTTTTTAAAGAGCTATTATTTGCAATGCTAGTTATAAATAAAAACTATAAATTCGAATATTTTAATTGGTTATATTATTAATAAATTGAGATTCACATCAATATTGTAATGTGTCATAGCGTGCCGCTAGTACAGTTTGACCAAATACATTAATTACACAATCCAATGTTCAGCCCCCTGACTCTGTATCTTTTTAGTGACAACCACTTGGTAAAGTGTACATGAAATAGCTGTCACATACAGCCTTTTACATTTGCTATCTCCTGTGACCAACAGAAATATAATGGAGATAGCAAATACAAAACACGTCCTTAGACAGCTATTGAAAGTACACTTTACCCTGTGATCATCAGTAAAAAGATACAGAATATCCCCGCTGAATTACTACAGTATTCCACTTGAGGATATCTCTATCTTAAAATTTATAAAAAAAATAAACGATATTTCTGATTAGTTGTTTGATTGTCGGTGTTTTTTAGAATATATCTTCGTATTAAAAAGATTTAATTATTTGAAAAATAGTTTTTTAAATCTATAATCTATATTTCTATCTATAATATTGTCCTTGACGTGATTTAAGAGAAAACGGAATTAGAGACGAACAAATGTCGACAGTGTACAAACTTACACTATTGAACATAATGTAAAAAAAATGTGTTATTCGAAGATCATGTCAAAAGTCTCCGAAACCGGCGTGTTTGTATGAAAAGGGTAATGATCGTGAGGATTCGATACTCTCTGCCTACCCTGTATGGAATTTGGCTTGAAAATGTGTATGTATGTAAAAAAAGGGGAGTAGTTCACATTTCTATCCTATAATTTGTCAAGTAAAGTTATTAATTTTTGTCATCAGCAACGAATCCTGCAAAGAAGAAAGTTACCGAAGAAAACATTCAGAAAAAGAAAGATGGCGGTTTCAGGACGGCTCCTGACGGAAGACTCATCATCAGCGACGAACCGTTTGATGACGACGAGCCCAGACCCAGTGGGGATATTGACAGTGACACTGATGACACAGGTTTGTTGACATTCATGATACAGGATTATTGAGGTAGGCTGGCTATGGCCAGCTGCTTCACTCGCACGATGAGTGATTAGGTGAACCATAGTGATGACGTTTTCAAACCCAGTGGCATCATTGATTAGATAATATAGAAACAAAAATTAAATACACTCCACCAATGGAGTGTTGAGCCACGTACCCCTCCTGACTGGAACATAACAACATCTAGCACTGACATTGACACTGACGTGGAATAACTAACACCGCCTTACGTGTTCTTGCCGCAATAACGTCAGCGCTTGCCGTTGACGTTATTGCCTCCGGTCCGGAGGATAAGGTAACCGCTAAACTTACTTTTGCTCGAGGCCTAACACCCCGGCCTCAGGTTGGCAACGCACCATTACCACCTTTGGTGTCTCTAGGCGGCGTGAATTTCTCACCATCAGGAAATCCGTCTGCTTGCTTTCCTTCCAATATCATAAAAAATACCTTATTATTACAATCTAAAGAAAGCAACTTTACAAAGACATAATAATCAGACAACAGTCCCTGATACTACCATAAAAAGGTACTATACCTTACTATTTCAATCCAAAAACTAATAAAAAATCATTAAATATAACTAATAATCAGTTTTTTCGCTAACCAAAGATAAAACCCTCATCGCCGTATATATAAAATATATATAACCGTCACCTATAGACATTTTGGATGTTGCTGTTGCCTTGCTATTTATATTGTGTCTGGGATCTTAAACCATGGCTGAATGTCTACCTGCTACCCTAATTTCTAGCAGGGAGAAATGGTCAGAAATACCGGACCGCACGAATAGGTTAGGTAGTGGTACCAATGGAGACTAATCTGAGCGAGCTACTACACGCCAGTATTTCACCCGGTAAACTTGTTCACAAACTTTCTTATTTGTTCTTTTTTTCACAATTGTTCACATTCTTATTTACATAAAGCTGTACCCGCGACTTCGTCTGCGTGGAATTTAAAAGTCTTAAATAAAAGTAGCCTAAGTTACGCCTTTTTACATCAGCTACTTGCCAGTGAAAGTCCCGTCTACATCAGTTTAGCCGTTTCAGAAATTATGCGAAATCAACGTTTGTTTGTCTAGACACACAGAGAGACTAAAATTGTTAGGCTGCTATTTTGGTATAGACCTTCATATTCATGTATTAAAAAAGCGGTCAAGTGTGAGTCGCACTTGCCCATGAAAGGTTCCGTAGCAGCAAGTAACTTAATATAAAAAGTTCTAAAGAGTTCTAAGAGTATACAGTGGCCGTGGTTTACAATTTTTGACGTACTAAAAAACACTTATTAGATCTTAGGTAGATTTCCGATGGAAGTTTACATGTTAATGTACATCATTAATTTAGTTTAGTCATTCTCTTAGTTTAGAAGTTACAGTGAGGACGCATTTTTCCACTTTGCAAGAGTCTCTCGCTTAAACTATTCAGTATAGAATGAAAAATGATATTAGATATCTCATTATGGGTATGAGTTTGATAATAAAACATCGAATTCTGAATATGAGGAACCACCAAATTTCTTATCTATTTGATTTTGTATGAAAATCTACATGCGGTTCACAGAGCACATCTACTTACCAAGTTTAAACAGTTTCGTTCTTATACTTTCGTAAAAAAAAGTGACTGTGACATGCAGACTGACTGACATGACGAATTTGGTAGGGTTTCAGCTTTTGGTTACGGGACCCTAACGTTTTAGGGTAGTTATTGAAATGCTACCGACAGGCACTAATTTTATCTATTTGTATGTAAAATTATTCGACTCTTCCACAGAAACCAATTATAACTAAACCAAGAAAAAATAGAGCCTATTTAG
>NJDC01003731.1:53370-76351 GCA_002245475.1 Calephelis virginiensis
ATATACCTACGGGGCGCCACTGTCTCGTAGCTGTGTAAGGCTATGGTTGCATTTATTGTATATGTAGATACAATTCTTCTCTGTGAGTAATATTGTTCTGTGATGTTAATCCTTAAGAAGTTCTATTGAAATCAAACCACTTTTAGGCATGTATTCTGTTATACCTATTCTACAAACTTCTTAAAAGCTGCTCTATAAACAAAGTTTTAGCAAAATCCGATCTAGTGAACATAAATGAATATTTAAGACAACAAAAATATTAGAAACTACCTTGAAGGAAAGACAAATCATAGAAGAATTAATGAATGTTACTTGTCATTATCCTGTCGCTATAATTGGCCTAAAATGAAAGAGGAAATAGTGAAATACATAAACGAATGTACTGTGTGTGGACAAGAAAATTATGACAGAAATCCCATTAGACCACAGGTTAATAACGTACCCCCAGCTACTAAGCCACACTACTTCTCAAAGTATGGACCAGCCTATCACTTACGTGATGGTGCAGCAGTTAGTATTTAACAAGGATTATTGAAGTTATACTTCTTTGGGCTACGCGATATGAAATTATGGTGGAAGTAAAATTTTAAGATGCGCGCGCATCTGGACTTCTACCTAAGGCAGACAACTTTGTAAGTATCGGATACTGGACGTGTAGTGAATACGTGTTATTGTATGAGGTGAATGCAAAGTATGCTTAGAATTTCAAAGAGCTATCGGAACGTCATTTTAAAATAACGGCTGCCCACACTAACACGGTGTTAGCACCCACGTGTGACTACACACCGGCCGCAAACGCGCCCGCCACACTTAGGAGACCCCGTCGCGTCCTATCGGATCCACCGGATCCAATAACCGCGGCAAACGCGAGCCTCCTTCCCAATCCAAACAACACAAACTCACAGGACACTTTACACTACACTATACCGTTGCCGCCGGTCTCAGAGACTAAGACCTCTCTTGCACCCGGCGCCTAACGCCGAGCCACGAGCCGCCATTATTCCTCCATCTAGTACACCCAGTAACCAGAACGTAGCACCAAGTCGAGGTGTGGTCTCCCGGGAGACAGCCCTTGTCGCTGGCTTTGAAGAGAACAGTCCTATCTATCTAAATGATGATGTCTGGAAATTTAGACCATTTCGATGCTGAGAAAGTCAAGCTATCAAAATATTAGAGAACAATAACGGAAAATTAGTTACTGAAATTAACAGCCACATCAGTCTCAATAAATAGTGAAAAATTAAACACGAGACCTCACATAGTCAACATTACCTACTGACCACTAAACCATAAAGTTAGATTGTTATACTTATTTAATAGCAACTTAGGACAAATTAGGACAACTTTATTTTATTGATAACACATCATCTGACACTTTGACATCAAAAGCTTTCAATATAATTTAAGAGCCTTTAAAATTTTATAAACGTTGTTTGTATATTTACTATTTTTCTCAATATCTCACTAGATGAGCTTGAGTAAGTAAGCCGCTGCTTTACTCAAGACCCTGATATGAGATAATTTAACGACTTATGAGTACAATTTATGAAACTGAAGTGTAAATAACAAGAATTATTGTAAAGTGAATTGAAAATAAATAACAAGAAAAATTGTTATTAAAATTTCTAATACGAAGACATGACAGTGTGATCTAAAGGTCTTAAGCCTGTTCCACAAAGGGAAAAATTAATTTAGTAAGCAATTAGTTCAATTTTGTTTAGTTAAAGTGCACAAGCGAAATGTGAATGAAGATATTATTACCTATATCGTATATTTACCCGTTACCGCCCAATCTTAAAACGAGCTTGGCTAAGGAGAAACCGCTTAGCACAAGACCCAGACATGGCATTCTACATCGGCCTATGATTATTATAAATAATGAATTAATTTAAGAAATGGATTGAAAATAGATAAGAAGAAAAATAATTAATAAATATTATGATAAACATGGCAGCATGGTAGAAAGATCTTAGCCGAGCCCAAGAAAGCACGATTAAGTAAAAAATAGAATTTTGGCGCCATCGTGAAAGAAGGTGGTTTTTCGTAATTAATGAACTGCGTGTTAATTACGATTAAAATTTATTAATTTAGGTAGTAATTAGTTCAATGTTGTTCACTTAAAGTGCACAGGTGAAATAATTATGATGAATTTGTATTGTGTATTTCCTCGATGCCGCCAAATCTCACTTCATGAGTTTGAATAAGGAAGCCACAACTTTACTCAAGAGCCTGACATGACCTTGTATATAATGACTTATGACTGAAAATAAAAGAATTTATTAATACGAGACATGGCAGCATGGGCTAAAAGTTTTATCCGACCCCAGACAGGGGTGAATTAATTACAAAAAAGAAACAAAATTGAGTTTTGTCGCCATCGTGAATGAAAATTGTCGTAATTTTTTTACAATTATTGAATTTAGTGTAAATTATTAGTTAATTTAGGTGGGAATTAGTTTAATTTTGTTCAGTGAAAGTGCACAAATGAAATAATCATGAATAAATTAGTGTATCGTGAACTTCCTCCCTGCCGCCAAATCTCCCAAAGTGAGCTTGTGTAAAGTGACCACCGCTTTACTCAAGACCCTGACATCACTGTAAATAGTGACTTAATACGGAAGACTATAAAAAATAATTAAGACGTGGCAGCATGGCCCAAAGGTCTTAGCCGGCCCAGAAAGGGGCAAATTAACTTAAAAAATATGAAAAATAAATCTGAAAAGTCCATGACAAATGACAATTTTGTCAAATGTCAATCCCAAAATCTGAAGTCTTATTATTTCGTCCATTCAATTTTTTCGTTAATAAAAAAAATAGTTTCTGAATTAAAAGTTATAATAATATGTTGCACTTTGACTATGCCCATCTCATTAAACAAAAAAAAGAAATCGATTTATAGATGTGGCTGAAAGCATTATTCCGGTCAGTCATTCTCGGCGTCCCTATCGGCATAACCTTTTTAGACACTGTAGGGTATGTGGCTAGAGTTGAAGGCATTTCTATGCAGCCAGCGTTAAATCCAGAGTCAAGAAATACCGACTACGTATTTTTATCAAGATGGTCAGTGAGAGACTATAGTGTGAAGAGAGGTGACATAATATCTTTGGTGTCTCCTAAAGATCCGAATCAGAAAATAATCAAAAGAGTTGTAGGACTAGAAGGAGACATTGTCAGTACTCTTGGCTATAAAACACAATATGTTGAAGTACCAGAAGGACATTGCTGGGTGGAAGGTGATCACACTGGTCATACTCTTGACAGTAACACATTTGGACCTGTTTCGTTAGGCCTAATAAACGCACGTGCAGTTTGTATTGTTTGGCCTCCAGAAAGATGGCAGAATTTAGAAGCAAATCTACCACATAATAGAAAACCAATTAGTGAAAAGCGTTAATGAAATGACTTGTAAATATTTAAATACTAGTGCATGTTTAATTTACATTTCATAAGTCTGGTTGCTTAATATATATTAAAGAATATGTTACATTTATTGTATATTCAATAACAGTTCCAAGACACCTCGGACTTCACTCAAAATTAGGTACTTTAGTCAGAATTGTAGATAATTTATGAATTTCTAGAGACTCAAAATTACAAACTAGTGTAATTAAATAGTGCTGATTCCATGCAATCTAGATTTGACAAAAGTAATATTTTTAAATAAAAATCTTTAAACTCACATTCTTATTAAAATAAATGATAAACATCAACTAATTATTCAATGCTGAAAATTGTTGCTTATCTGAACAAGGAAAACTAATGTACAAGGGCACTTTTAAATATGAAAATAAAAAGAAAATTAATAAAGAATATTTATTACATAAATTGGTTTTCCTTATTTATCTGAACTAAGATGTAGTAATAGTAAGTATACAGATGTTTTAAATTACCCTTTGCCACTAAAATTAGTCAAAATAAATATTGTAATACATTTCTTCTTTGTAAAATAAATAAATTTAATAATAGAATTCTATGGAAAGGCTGAAAGAAACCAGCATAACATTTACTTTTCATCCTGCGGCTTAGAAAAATAAAAGATTTAGATGAATTGCTGAATTCTCTATCCTTTAGTGTCAAGCAATTTTTCAACCAATTAGAAAAGTGGTTATCAAGTAATTTTACACTTAAAGTATTAAAACTAACTTGCAGATGACAAGTGATTGTTACATAGACACAAAATGCTACAATATAATTGGTTAAAACTTGTGTGTTCAATCAATCAATCAAGTCTTAAAAATTACTAAACTGATTTTAAAAATGGAATCTATACCTCTAATAAAACGAAAGACTTGATCAAAACCCATTAAGCAGTGCCTTATGTGACTTGCAGAAATTGCTAATTTTCTACAAATAGTTAAATGATGTTTGTCGGAAAGATGCTGATAGATTTATAGAATCATTTATCATTAGTACATTTTTTAAAATGAGTCTCAATAAAGTTAATGAAGCGTTGGACATTGAAATTAAGATAAAAAAATCAGAAAAGAAATAAAAAGTATACAAGAGCTACTGAGCTATGAAGTTATAGCATAAGGGGGTAAACAAATACAATAATTTTAATAAATTACTTAGGAAAGACAATTATAATAACATTGGCACTCACTGTTTTTTCAATTACTCAACTTCGTTTAGTGATGAACAGACATTTCTTTTGTAATATATTAATGAACTAACTTGACTTTGAATGGAAAATATCTACATTAAATGCCTGTAATTACTACAACATAAATACTAAGAACTGACTAATAAATACTAGAGCGGTTGCAGGGCAACCAGAAGAAAAGATAATGTTTGTAATGCTGAGCAGGCCACAGTTACAATACAAAATTATCAAGCAGTCACTAAACCATGATGCTGGAGTATTTTAACTATATTTTCATAAGAAATTCCTTTTCTAATAATATTATAATGACCAGCTTGTGACAAATCTACAACAGTAGAACCTGATCTATTTTCATTCAAACCCTGACTCAATATTCCACCATCAAAAACTGCACCTAACTTGTCATACAAGCTTTCAAATTCTACTATTGATAATGATGATGGTTCGTTACTAAAATTTGCACTTGTTAATGCGACTGGTTGGTCTAACAATCTAGTCATTGTATTTACAAAACTGTGGTTTGGAATACGAACACCTATTTTATTGGTATGAGGGTTCAAATAAGGATTGTCTAAACTTTCAGTTTTTTCTAAGACCACAGTTATGGGGCCTGGTAATAAACTATAAAGTAGCTCATCAGTTAAATGTTTAGCACTGCCCCACTTCCGTACATCAGAGATACTTGTAACGCAAATAGCAACTGGTTTAGCTGAGTCTCGACCTTTAATTTTGTATAATTTTTTTATTGCTTCTGGACAGTTAGCACTGCAAGCCAATCCATAGATAGTATCAGTAGGTACTCCTATAACACAACCCATCTTTAATAAATCTGCTGCTTTTAAAGATGCTATTTCTTCTTTACAATTTATTATAGCAGGCATCTTCTCAATCTTCATTTTGTTATTAACATGAGCTAGAAAACTATTAAAATATCTGAACTGTCTGATTATATTCATTCTTTGTAACAATAACACAAGAAGTTTCACTTAACAGTCACGTTTATTAATCTCTCCAATTATGAGCACATTTGTGATCACAACATCTGTAAAAGGTGGTCATTGGTTCATCGGCAGAGCGTGTTTGCAGTTGCATGAAGAATGCTCTACCATGTCCACATTTTGGGCAAACAGCATCAGTTGAGTCAACATTTTCCCATGCTGCGGCACCTCCCATTATATAGTCAAGTTCCTAAAACCAAAGTTTTTGTAGTTTGTATATATTACAATATATTTGTTTAAGAATGTATCGTAAATTAAGATAATTTAGACCAGACACAAATGAAATGACATTAAGACAGATCCGAAACACATCCGGAGTATTTTGCCCTATTAACTTCAGGACTGCAAAATATGTAACTGGCAAACAAATATAGGTTTTTGAGAATAGGGTTATAAGTGATGATTTTATGAAAATATTTTTAAATTTAGAGTTTAATACTAAAAAAACTATTTATTATTTGATTTAGAATATTATATATCAAATGATGAACTTTTTTATTGTGTATTTACACGTGCATTTCTATTTATTTAGGTTACGAACCTTAAGTTTAGGGAATGTACGTGACGAGACTTTTTTTTTAATGTTGTAAACATAGGGACATGTGTTACATCCATACCGAAATCCAGAATCAGGGCTTTCCTCCACTATAAGTATATTAGCACAAGTCGGACAAAATAACATGTTTAAGAAACATATATAATTAAATTATCACTCGACTGAATCAAATAATTAATAGCCACATAAGTAATTTTGTTTAGTTTAGTTTGTTTTATACTTCAAAACAACATTTTTCACTGTATTCCGCAATTTTTGTAATGTTGAAAAATTAAACAAAAAATAAAAATCTCAATTCTCAACACGTGAAATTGACAACTGTGATTGTTGTTTTTTTTATTTTTTTTTAAGTTAATTTGCCCCTTTCTGGGGCCGGCTAAGACCATGCTGCCATGTCTTCCGTAATAATTAATTCTTTTTTATATTAAAATTTTAAATTCATTTCTTCAGTTTCTTAACATATAATTGTCTTCCCCTTTTTAAAAGTCATTTCCACCACTAAGACAAAGCTTATTTGAGTCCTTCAATACGTCTTTAGTTTTAATTTCTTGAAGTTTACATATTATGTTTCTCCGTTAATTTGTTTTATAGTACGTCACATCCTTGAATTACGCTTATTTTCACACAAATTATAGAACTAAAATTCTGAACACCAAAATCATCTTCTTTCATGTTGGCGCCAAAACTTCTACGACAGTGCAAAAAGTATTTTTAATATTCCCTTTCCCACCTCTATACTTTATACTAGTCCCACACCATGTAATAAACCCATATCCCAACATATCAAGTCCCACTCCAGCTTCGTCCCCAAACCTCCTTCCCGTTCAGGCCTCCGCCTCCTCCGCCGTGACAAAACTCCACAATAGTCCTTCACCAGTATAGTCCAATTACCAAATCACATTTACACACAACCAAGCAACATTTACACTTCAATTAATTTACAAATTATAAATTTTTACATTATATTACACATTTTTAGCTTAAAGATACCCTCGAAAAGCGCGCCTTCTCCCTCCGACTGTTCCCGCCAACCCTCTTGTTGTTTTTAAATTTTATCCCAGTCGGAGAAAGGCAAAGGATCTGCATCCATACAGCCACGTCTTTCGTATTAATAAATCTTTTTTTTGTTATATATTTTCTATTCATGTCTTCCATATTAATTCTTTATTTCAGTCATTAGTCACTATTTACACAGTCTTATCTGGGTCTTGAGTAAAGCGGTGGTTTCGTTACAAAAGCTCGTTTATGAGATTTGGCAGCAACGAGGAAATTCACGATACACTAATTTCTTCATAATTATTTTATTAGTGCACTTTCACTGAACAAAATCAGAATAATTCACATCTAAATTAACCTATTTTACTCATATTTTACATTAAATTCAATAATTGTGAAAAAATTACGACCATCTTCATTCACGATGGCGCCAAAACTCAATAGTGATTTGTGAATTTATTGTCATTTGTAAAAATTTTTTTTGTTTCTTTAGGTTTGGGCCTTCACTGGAAATTTGCATTAAAATTTTAAATTAATTTTTATTCAATCAGTCATAATTCGTCAGTAAGTCATGTCAGGCTCTTGGGTAAAGCGGTGGCCTCATTACACAAGCTCATGTAATGAGATTTGGCGGCAACTACGAAATACAGGATACGCTGATTTCTTCAAGATAATTTAATTTATGCACTTTCACTGAACAAAATTGTACAAAATGCCACCAAAATTGACTAATTTCACTCAATATCAACACGAAATTCAATAATTATGAAAAAACTTCGACCATCTTTTCTCTCGATGGCGCCAAAACTCTGTCAAATTTATCAACTGCAAAAATGTATGTCTTTTTTAAGTCAATTATTTGCCACTGTTTGAGGCCGGCTAAGATCTTTAGACCATGCTGCCATGTCTTCCGTATTAGTTATTCTTAAACAGTCATTAGTCAGTATTTACAAAGTCACGTCAGGGTCTTGAGTACAGGATTATCAACGAGGCAACGAGGAATTACGCGATACGCAAATACCTTCATGATTATTTCATTTGTGCACTTTCACTAAACAAAATTGTACAAAATGCCACCAAAATTGACTAATTTCAATCAATAATAACACGAAATTCAATAATTATGAAAAAGACACGACCATCTTCATTCACGGTCATGGAGGATAGAGGTAAGGAGCACCGTCTCAGTGCATCAAAAAGTGTCTTTCAAAACAGGGAAAATAAGGGTAGCGCTGCTATCACATAGGATAAAATTTTAAAGAACGCGCTACACGCAATTTGAGGATGTAGAAAAATAAACAAGGAAAGACAAACTTCTGTGTTGCTATTTAAATAATTCGTAATAGGAAAACATTTAAAAATTGGCTACTTGATTCATGAAAAGATTTAATTTCTTTATTTGGCTTACTTCACTCACTAATAAAACAGCCACAGACGTATTGTACCTAGTTTTTTTGTACGCCAGCGCTACTGTGATAGGTACTTGAAACTCTATTTTCACCAAATGCGAGACACTTTTTTGCATAGATTTAGAATTTACTAGATAAACAAAGTCAGTTAAAAAGCGAAACCAAAAAACATATGCGTGAGTGTAAGTAAATTGTTTATGTATGAGTTAAAGAAAGGGTTGTTAAAAAGGTCACGTACGTTATCGATATCGATAAATTAACAAACTATAAGTAAATTAGCATCTTTTCTTTACCCTCATCTATTATGATATAAACAATATCAAATTTTATGTTGTATGACTATTAAGACATTATATTTGTGAAATATTGGCTTTATGTAACACTCGGCATAGTGACTAATAGATGGTAGATTTGCACACGAAGCCTGTCTTTTAGGGTCACCATCTTTGTCTTTGTCGGCCAAAACAGCAATGTTATTCATTATCATGTTCCGGTTAGAGCGTAAGATAGCCGTTAAAATGATATCAGTGGCATTATTATCGCGCCAAACAGATAGGAAAGTACAACTTTTTATATGACTTGAGACCAGGGCTTGAAATTTCGGTATTTTTAGGATCCGGTATTAATGACCTTGAAGCAATACCGATACCAAGGCGTTACCTGTACTGTATGTACCGGTACCAGACTTAATACCGGTACTATTGATTTAAGGGTTCTGGTACCGGTACTGTTTAAATAATACCGGTACTAGAAAACATATTACTTATTATTTTTTCTTCAATCGAAGATATCTCTGTTCATTAATGAGAATTTAAAATAATATCGATACCTAAAAAGGAAAATTGGCAACGTCGCACTTGTATTTAAAGGGTACCTTAATTTGATACCGGTTTTTATCGGTAATAGTACCGGTACTTGTTAGATACCGGTATTGGATCGGTACCGGTATACGAAGTACCGGTACTCACTTTCGAACCGCTATCAATGTATCGAAATGGTAGAAACCGGTAAATACCGTTACAGAACCTGTACTTTTCGTACCGGTTCCAAGTCTTGCTTGAGACAGCAATCAAGCATACGACTCTCCTTGTGGTTATGGACAACCGTAGAATATTGACATTATACATCCTATAGGTGCATCGCTGTCCTGTGACTTGAATGTTCAGCGTAATGTGCAAGTCTAGCTTTCTAAGCTTTCCCACCGGAACGAATGTTTTTATAATCATATTTCAACTATTTAGTTACTGCGGGTAATCTTCTCGTCAGCATTATGGTTTTCAAATAAAAATAAATTAATAGGATCACGCAGTAAAAAGTTACGAGGTAACACACATAAAAAATAACTTCGATTTGAAATCCTCTTCTTTTTTAATTCGGTTAAAAATGACCAAATGTGAGTGATCCAGGGAATAATTTATTAGACATAAATAGAATATTGCAAAATTAATAGAAGTCGTATGTAACGCACATAGGCATTGGACACAGCTCGCAAAATAAATGAACTCACAGACGCGTCCAAAGCACTGGACGCAAGTAACGAAAACACGTAAGTATATGCGTTGGTGGCACTGAATGCGTTAATGATTAAACTTAATAATATCAAGTATTCATAAAAATATTACGTATAAGCGCATCTCAGTCTTAAGTAGAAATGTATTTTTCGAAACACGTGTTCGTTAAACAACCAATGTTGAAATTTCTTGCTTAAGAGTATTTATACTCTTTGGTTGACATTCATCGATATTTAGGACGTCACCGCGTTGTCAAGCCCTAGCGTAAACAAATAATTTATTATTTTACATAATATCTTTGCTTATGCCGTTTAAGGGTACAAAATACTCTTATAAATAAAACAATGCAAATTAATATATGGTAAAAATCCTCTTCTGAGCAGATAAGTAGCAAAAAATCGAACACAACGCAGTTCTAAATATTCTTATGTCAAAGTTGTATTTACCTATGAAATGTGTATTTATTAGGATTGTAACGTTTTGTAACATCACAAGCGCTTACAGAACACGACATCGTAATTGCCGTTGTAGTTTATTCCAGTTAAATAGTAAGATTATGAAAATAATTCACAAAATTCACAGCGATGCACTATGACAGGAACACTCTGAGCTCTTACTCGCGTAAATATTGGCACGTATGTACCTGACTCTCTCTCTCTCTCTCTCTGTTCCTCTAAGGCAATTTGTACCTGATAAGGACTTCTCTCTCCCACGCTTTGTTGATGTTGTACATTCTAAATCTATGCTTTTTTGAGTTCCCCTTCATATCAGATGGCGCTCCTTACCTCTATCCTCCATGTTCACGATGGCGCCAAAACTCCAAAATATGTGTCAAAAGCTTAGTTGTTTTTTATTTTTAGTTAGTTAGTAATTAATTTGCCCCTTTCTGGGATCGGCTACGGCGACTTTTAGGCCATATGCCATGTCTTCGGTATTAAATATTAATTAAGTCTTCATTGCAGTCATTAGGGTCATTAGTTACTTGTCTGGGTCTTGAGTAAAACGGTGGCTTCGGTACTCAAGCTCGTCTATTGAAATTTGGCGGCAGCGAGGAAATACATGATTTTTTTATGATATTGGAAGGCAAACAAGCAGGCGGATTTCCTGATGGTAAGAAATTCAGGCCGCCTAGAGACACCAAAGGTGGTAATGGTGCGTTACCATCCGGAGGCCGGAGTGTTAGTCCTCGAGCAAAAGTAAGTTTACCGGCTACCTTACCCTCCAAACCGGAACACGTCATGACGATATGGCTGCAGGAATACGTAAGGCGGTGGTACCAATCCGGGTGAGTCACTGCGAAACTCTACCACCTAGTCAAATGTCACGGTGCTAGTGACGGTAAGGCTATGCTCCCCCTTTTACGAGCTGCCTGGCAGGAAGGCAGATGGTCTATTCTGCAAAGGAGCGCGGACCAACACGGGCAAAAATACACTACACTACACGGGGATACACTAATTTCTTCATAATTATTTCATTTGTGGACCTTAACTGAACAAAATCAAAGTAATGACCTCCTAAATTAACCAATTTTACTCATAAAAAACACGAATTTCATTAATTACTAAAAAACCAAGACAATATTTTATCTCGATAGCGCCAAAACTCTTAGTTTTTATTTAATATTCAGTGTTTTTTATTCATTTGTCCACAAAGGACAGGCTAAGACCATCGGCCATGCAGCCTTTTCATTCGTCAGAATTTCTTTTTGAAGTTATACTTCTTTGGGCGCGATTGTGAAAAATAATGAGAGTGAATTTTTACGATGCTTTTTTTTTGAATGACTAACTTGTTGCTAATCTTACGATTTTTTGTAACTTCACCGAACTTTGTGGGCCGAGCAGAGTGCTCAGCCCGAGACATCATTATTTAGATGGATTGGGCTGTTACCTACAACGCCAGCACCGGGAGACCGTACCTCGTCTTGGTGCTGCGTTCGGGTTACTGGGTGGACTTGATGGAGGAGTATTTGTGGCTCGTCGTTCGGCGTTAGGCGCCGGGCGCAAGAGAGGTCTTCGTCGCCGAGACCGGCGGCGACGGTGTAGTGTAATGTTAAAGTGATGTGAGTTTGGTTTACGATGCGCGCGCACACCGACAGATAAATGTGACAGTCTGAAGTTAGTTGCTACTGACAGAAAAAAGAAACACCCTGAAGTTAGTTGCGAACCTTTTTTATTTGGATTGTTAAGCCAAAGAAGTATGACTTCTTACGTGCGTACACGAGTAGTCACACTCTTATTTTATTTATCTATAAATTCAAGGTCATGACGTATTAAACAATAAATTAACGGAGAAACATAACATGTAAACTTCAAGGAACCACAACTAAAGACGTATTCAAGGACTTAAATAACCTTTGAAATTTGTGAAGGAAATGATTAATCAAAAAAGGGAAAACAATATTAATAGAAACTAAAGAAATGAATTTAAAATAAATATTAATAAAATAAATTACGGAAGATTTGGCAGCATGGCTTAACGGTCTCAGCCGGCAAAAAGAGGTTAATTAACTTAAAAAAAAACATCCGGTTGGCGGGAACGGTCGGACGGGGAAGGCGCGCTTTCCAATCTTTAAGCTAAAATTGTGTAATATAATGTAAAAATGTATAATTTGTAAATTAATTAAAGTGTAAATATTACTTAGTTGTGTGTAAATGTGATTTAGTAAATAAACTATACTAGAGAAAGACTATTGTAGAGTTTTACCATGACAGAAGAGGCAGAGGCCTGAGCAAGAAAGAAGTTTGAAGACGAAACTAGAAAAAGACATGAAATATTAAGATATGGGTTTATTACATAATATAAGACTAGTATAAAATATAGAGGTAAAAAAAAAGAATATTAAAAATACTTTTTGCACTGTCGTAGAAGTTTTGGCGCCAAAATGAAAGAAGATGATTTTGGTGTTCAGAATTTTAGTTTTATAATTTGTGTGAAAATAATCGTAATTCAAGGATGTGACATACTATAAAACAAATTAACGGAGAAACATAATATGTAAACTTCAAGAAATTAAAACTAAAGACGTATTGAAGGACTGAAATAAGCTTTGTCTTAGTGGTGGAAATGACTTTTAAAAAGGGGAAGACAATATGTTAAGAAACTGAAGAAATGAATTTAAAATTTTAATATGAAAAAGAATTTATTATTACGGAAGACGTAGCAGCATGGTCTTAGCCGGCCCCAGAAAGGGGCAAATTAACTTAAAAAAAAAGTTAATTGTATTGACATATGTCATAATTTGTCAAAACACAAAAATTAAAATCTTGACTGATCTTCACTGCGGTATTTGGTATTCTGTGTAGAACGGTCGTTATTGTTAGACGTTATAAATAATCTCGGTCGAGTGCATCGAGTGGTATTTAATAATTGCGAAATGTTTATTTTATTTTGTTGATTAATCATCTAACGCTTTGGTGTGAGTGTGAAGAATATTAGTGCGTAAAATAAAGTGTTAGTTATGTTGCGTTTAATATTGGATAAATTTTGGAATGAAGATATTTGGCTGCCGCCGAATACTACTTGGGAGGATATCGCTCCTGGGCCCGATAAAGATGTGGTATACGCTGACCACAGGCACCTTCTATTTCCTATACCATTGGCATTCGTCCTGATATTCTTACGGCATTTGTTAGAAAAGTAAGTTCATGTTATAAAAGTGAGTTAATAAGATTCTGACTTTTTCTTCGATTTACCGATATTCACCTAGTTACCGTGAACGCTTGATTAATATTTTATCAGTGAGATGCTCATCGATAACGGATAATTCCTTTTTATTCGCTATTAATTACATTTTTCATTTAATGTTAATTGCTTTATTATATTAAAATTTTTTGATTGAGAAAATGAAAAGAAAGAAACTGATACTGAAAACAAAATTCTCGAATCTCAGTTACAGTTGGCTGAATCGCTCCTAGCATTTTACAGTTTTTATCATGTTAGACACATATTTTAATATTGTGCTGCTCTGCACTCATGTCAATGAATAAATTGAAGAGGTCTTCACTTTTGTAATACTTAATTGATTTTGAATTTGGCTTTAAGTTCAGTTGTTTTAGTGTGATGAGTAAACAAGGATATAAGAATTACAATATTAATTGAAGCTGCAGAAACATTTCAAGTATTTATGGAGCACAAGTACATTTTAGACATAGTACCTGTTTTCAGTGTATAATATGCCTAATTTAAACACCACAGTGTCCTGTCATCATAAATCTTATCAGTAAATAACACCATAGGCATATGTATACTTTGATGATTGAGGCTATAATTTTAGGCTATTTTTCAGTTTTCTGTTTTGCCATATAGTTAGTCCATTCCCACTTCAATTGTTTTTTAGGTAGCCAGAGGCACAATCAGGGCACCCACGACTTGCCGAAGACCTTAAGTCCCACTATGTGATAGGTGGCAAGCCTATCGCCAACCGGGCACATATCCAACCCCGAGCAATATTTTCGTATTAGAAAATTGAAAAAAACACATTTTCTTTTTGTTGCCCGACCAGAGAATCGAACCCGGGACCTCATGAAGTCAAGTCCAACACCTAGACCGCTAGACCACAGAGGGGATATATATCTATAAGTGACCTGCTATAATAGCAGTGAAAAAAAAAAACTATTGATATTGACTATTGATTATTACTACTATAACTACCTATTGGTTATTAGCTTATAGTATTCAACAAATTTTTTAACTACAGAACCCACAATAAAAAATAATTTACTGCTTGAATATGATGTTATCCAGTAGTGATGTTGCAACAAAATCAGTTTAATAGAAATGAAGTTACCAAAAATTGTAAGGAAAGTTATTGAGAAAGGTAAGTTATTAATTGTCTATTGAATAGTCTCTTTTTTTTGCAGACATTGGTATGCCCCATTTGGCTTATCACTAGGCATAAAAAATACAAGACCAAAGAAAGCTCCACACAACCCTAAACTTGAAGCAGCATATCAAGAAAGTCCAAAGATAAAGCATAAACAGGTATCATTTTATTTGTATAACATGTTGTTTACCTAAGTTAATAATGTGAATTTGTGAAGAAACAGCAGCATACTCTCAATTCTGTAGTACATTTAATATGCATACATATATAGTATCATTATCTTCAGAAACATTGTGTCAATCTCCACTGATACTATTTATTGTATTAGCATAAGGAAGATAGCCAATCAAATATTGTTGCTAATTTTGTTTTCAACTTCTTCTTAACATGTTATTATTCTTTATAAATATGGAATATATCCACACTAAAGTTATTTAAAGTAACTACACTTTTCTTCTGAGCCCCACATGTGCCACAATTTTCGGAAATGATTACAACCAAGAATGAAAATCATCTTCATTACATACTTGTAACAATATATAATAAATAAAATAATATGTGGATTTGATATAATATTTGTCGGTAAATAAATTGCCACAGTGACTAATTTGTACCAGCCTTTAAAAATCTGCTGCAGAGGGATGTAACATCTTGAAAATTTGATGTTTTTTTTGTTGTAGAACAATTGAGGGCTGGTTTTTAAAACATATTCTAAAATTGTTTGTGGGGCCTCATCATATCTTAAATATCCTTATTTAAAAACTGTACCTATTAACTAAGTTTCATAGAGCAGACACCACCTTCCATGTCTGTTCTGTAAAAGGATATTAGCAAAGCCAAGTTAGGTATGAGGCATTACTACATAGTATAAACCATAGTCACTTCCTTTGTCCTTATGTTCATTTATATGCTTAAATCTTTAAAACTACTCAAAAGATTTTGATACGGTTTTTTAATAGATAAAGTGATTGATTGATTGTAAGGTTTATGTGTATATTTTATATCTGTGCGAAGCTGGGGCGGGTCGTTATTTATAACTTAAGCAAATGGTATTATTGATTGTGAACCCATATGAGTCAGTCATCATCAGTCAACATAGGCTGACAGTGACTTGTGTCAGGAGTAGTTTAGATTATACTATTGTACATGTGGGTGGATAACTGTTCCATATTTTTTTGGATTAAATAGCAACAGAAATTAGTTGATGAAAACTCATTTTTTCAGGTTATTTAAGTAAATATTATTTAAACTGTATTTTTTGGGCTATTGTGTTGTGTGTGTTTATATTGTGTGCATGTTATGTTGTGTGCTCTGTAAATTGGTATTGGCCTTTGTTGTAATGTTTTGATGTGCAGGTGGTCCTAAAGTGAAATGGTTAAGCATGAACCCAAAAAATAATAATGATAGATTTTAGACACACATAATTTTGTTCTAAAGTGTTTCATTGTTATTATATTATTAGATATCCTTGAGATTATAATTGCGTTGCCAACCTCAGGCTGCCACTTAGAGTAGGAGACTGAAATGATTTATAAAAATACTAAAGGTTCATTTATCCTCTCAAGGACTAGATTTTGATACTAAAGTTACTGTAAATAAGTAAGGTTCTGCAAGGACTATTCTGTCTGTCATAACCCTTCACTCACAAGATACAGCAACGTAATTATTCAACACATTATACCACTAAAGGATAGAGCAAAAAGTTTTTTTATTATTGTATGAATTATCTAAGAAGTAAGAACTTGTTAGACAGGGTTTTAAAGCTTTTTTACACACCTTACAGTGATGAACAAAAGCTGATAAAATAAGCTTCAATGCGAATAAGTTATAAGTAATTGCACTTAGTTTTGACTTCGCACTGAGGTCACCTTGTTAAGCAATAAATATAGAAACCGCTGCATTTTATTGATTGTACAATGTTTGTCCATTCTGGTCCAAGGTCCTGTATTTATATGTATGCTATCATCCAGACAGACATTAGTGTTAAGGTACTAATGTATATCTAAGGTTGAAGAGTGCATAAATACAAGATAAGTACAGTTTTCCTATTGGTAAGAAATACCCACCATCTGCAGACAACGCAGGCAGGCATGGTTAATTACCAACCCAACGCTGTCATATTTTTTTTTATTAATGTGATGTTTCAGTGGTGAACATCAGCAGTATCCTGTGACATGTGTAGTCACAGACTTTGTTATTCTTGTTTTAATTAATATCTTGTGGGATTTTTATTTGATGGGTTATCAGTTTTATGTAGCTGTTGTATTTTGTTTTATATTTTATTAATTTTTTTTTTTGGTGTTTTTGTTGTAAATGCTTTGGGTTTGAAGATCGTCTAAACTCTTTAACTATTTTCTTATTTTGCTTTTATTTTCAATTTCATATGCTATTTAATTATATAAAAGTATACAATATTGAGTATATATATGTACTATATATGTATATTGTAATTGATTTGCAACAAGTTGGGCCAATTTCGAAAGAAGTTGGCGCCAATTTGCTTTATTTGCAATCATGTGGGCCAGAGTATTTCCCAAAATGTTGTTGGTTTTGATGCCGTCCCTGAGCCCGAATGTATCTGCTAGCTAGGGCAACCCTAACAACAAAGGCTGTCATATTAAGGCTGCATGTTTAATGTGAGAAACATTACACTGCAAACCCCAATGACAAATATTTATGTTGATAGATATGGGAATAGGAAGAGAAGTGGTGTCAATCCTGTCGAGATGACGCAAAATTCTAGCGTCTAGTGTTTAGTGTCATTAATAATATTGAGATAAAAACTATTGAATTTAAGATGTTTTAAATGAGATTGAAATGATGTACTTCACTGTACTACAAGGTATAAAAGAAAGTCGCTTCCTCTGTCCCTATATCCCTTTGTATGCCTAAATCTATAAAACTACGCAACAGATTTTGACGAAGTTTTTTTAATAGATAAAGTGTTTGAAGAGCAAGGTTTATATATTGTATATTTTATACCCTTGCGAAGCCGGGGCGGGCCGCTAGTATTGAAATAAAAGCTCTTTATAAGAGTAACCACATTGCAGATAGCTACGAAATTTGGTCGAAATCGTTACAGTAGTTCATCCAGCACACACATCGTGATACGAGATAAAAACTATTTAAAGCTAAGATGTTTTTAAAAGGGATTGAAATTAAAATGAAGTACCTATCTAAATAAAAGCTATTCTACATTTACGGCTTGTATTAATAACCTATCTAAGATAAGAAATCGTGCTATTTTAGACCAGTTACAAGGTAACCGCTGTTACTTTTCAATAACTAACTAAAATATCTTGCAACACAACTCTAGAAGACCTATCTTTATCTGTAGATATGTATATGATATCCGTATGTTACGAAATTTGATCAAAATCGTGTTAGTAATTTATTCAGAACGTACCTACAATGTTGGTATGAGATTTTTTACTGACTCGAAATAGAGGCTGTATGTTTTTTTCTTAATTTTTTGTTGCATTTTACGCAACTACTCGGCCGTTATATCTTGGGCTTTGGTGTTTTTTTGGAAAAGTTCCGACGTGGTTTCAAATTAATTTTATCATAATCAGACGGGTTTTTTTAACTACTAGTGGGATGTTAATAAAAATATGGATTCATCTCGTAAACATTTCTGTTTACCAGCTATCTTTCGAAAAAAGGATGATTATATCGCAACGTGTATGTTGTAGATTTACTGCTCTTAATATTATGTAGATACATCTGTATACAAAAAAAAAAATTGTTGGGATCTTTCTTCAGACACTTATTAACAGTGTCAGAAGAAAGATCATATAAAAAAGGATAAGTTTAGCGAAATATAAGAAAATTTAAGAATACAGGACAACGTCTATCGTTTCAGCTAGTATAATACGCCCTAAAACCAATCACTTTAGAGCCAACCTATTTACTAACCTGGTATTTCCTACCAACATACAACATACCCAACCTAGCATGTCACAATACCTACGTATATTAATATAGTTTCCCTAAGCTTGTAATCATAACATTACTTCCTCTTTTTCAGTTGTATTTGAGCAAGGATGAGGTAAATTGCATGTTTTCTTCATATTAGCAAAGATATTAGTAGACACTTAGCTATTTCAACGAATTGTTTTAAAAAAAGAAATCACTTTAAATTGCATTAGAATAGGCGGCGTTCGACATAATACGAGTATACAAAGTCACCTATTTCGCCTGAGCCATTGCGGTTTTATACGGTTAGGTAAAATAATGCGTTCTTAGTGTTTTTACCCGACTTTGATAAAAGGCTATTTGTTTCATTTCTATATTTTTTTAAATATATGTTGGATTTCTCCGTCATCGCTAAAAAAAAAGATTATTTTTTTTATAAAAAGGACGGTCTAAGGAGCTTTGCTAGTTTGTATATAAATACATTAATATCCTTGGACAAGTTACACAAATTGAATCTAATCCTAAAGTAAGCAAATTATATGCTTGTGATATGGGTGTTAGTCAACGATACTAATAAGTACATAGAAATACTTAGATGCCAAAATAAATTTAATAAACACAATAATATGTTTTATAACTTTGTTTGTTTTAGAACTTTTTGCGGGTTAAATTAAATTACTTAACGAACCATACTTTTTTAAATAGGTTTTTTTATGTTATAGGAAGGCAAATAAGCAGACGGATTTCCTGATGGTAAGAAATTCACGCCGCCTAGAGACACCAAAGATGGTAATGGTGCGTTGCCAACCTGAGGTCAGGATGTTAGGCCTCGAGCAAAAGTAAGTTTACCGACTACCTTACCCTCCGAACCTGAACACGTCATGACGTTATGGCGGCAGGAATGGGTAAGGCGGTGGTACCAATCCGGGCGAGTCGCTGCGAAACTCTACCACCTTGTCCGATGTCACGGTGTTAGTGATGATATGCCTATGCTCTCCTTTTACGAGCTGCCTGGTAAAAAAGGCAGATGGTCTATTCTGCAAAGGAGCCCGGACAAACATAGATTACACATATTGATTTTACTCCAAATGAAACAAATTATATCCTTGTGTTGTAGGTGTTAGACAACGATACTAACGCACAGAAATATATGTATATACAGTATACATATGTATAGACATCGGAATAAATATATTAAATATCCAGGCCTTTCTAGGCCTATAAAATCATGATGTTCATCATACAAATGCCTGTCCTCTTAGGGAATCAAACCTGAGCCTCGAAGTTGGTAGGTATATACGCGTGTACTCTAATGCTTTAAAATTGAAGTTTGTTTATTTTAGTATTTTTTTGCGTTTTAATAGGTACTGAAAGAAATACACAGAATGCTACATCTATCGCTCTAGCTATGTAGCTAAGCATAAGCACGTGCCTGACATCACTAACAAGTCGATTTATGTCGTCATTTTTCATTGAAAATTTTAGTTGAGTGTTAAAAATAAATTAAGCTTGTATTAAAAAAAACCAAAATATTTTATTTTTATGAATGATTTGCAAATCATAACTTTATGACCACAAATTACGCTCACTGTATTTGTAAATTATAATACAAATGCTTTTGCGCGTGGCTATAGTGACTATTGCTTCAAAGGTCGTTATAATTAAGAGGAAAAGTACCTACTAAACTACAATGATTATAACTACAATATAAGAACTCTATTCAATATTTATGGCAGTCATGAGATTTTGTCAAGTTATTTTTGTTTATTTTCCGCGTATTAAGTGCACTTGTACCTACCTACTCATTCCGAACATTTCATAAATCTTTATAATATTTTATAGTCGCGGCACGCTATGACGGCCCTTTTGACACATCACAATATTAATCTGAATGTCAATTTATTATAGAAAAAATATAACAACATGCAAGCCGAATATACAAGTTTTGTATTTATAACTAGTTATGCTAGGAGGAATAGTTTATTTATAAGTGAAAATAAACGAAAACGTAATTGTTTATTTAGGTACCTAATACAAACGTCAAACCGGTCATCATAGCGTGCCGTTACTATAGTATCTAATTACCAATTAGTAGTATGTGTAAACCTGGTGTTACGCAAAAATGCAGACTGAGGTACAAACTAGTAAAATCCAGACTAAGAATGGACGAGCACTATCAAAACAAAAGCAAAATGGCGTCTGTTTGGAGACTATCCAAGACTTAGTCTTAGTCTCACTTTGATAAATAAGACGAGATCACGCTTTAACGCGATCTTGTAGTAAAACAGTCCGGCCTCGGTCTTATAGTAAGTTGGTTTACTTAAATTTACTAAATAATAACAAATTATGAATCAGGAGGGCACCCTCAGTACACCTACTTCATCGAGTACTAACTTGAGACATTTACCCTTGCGAAGAAGACTGTTACACAAATTGGTTGACAGAGTTAAAAACATATTTATATTATCAATGTAAATTTACTCAGGTCACCTCTATGGCGTAGCGGTCCGATATTAGAATTCACTTTATTAGGGCCCAAGGTCGATCCCCGTGTCGGATAACAAAAATGAAATGCGTTTTTTTTTAATTCTCTAATAAAAAGAGCGTTGCCTGGGATTGAATATGTGCCTAGTTGGCATTAGGCTTGCCACCTATAACATTGTGGAACTTTGGTGTCTTCGGTTAGTCATTTGTGCCCTGGTTGTCCTTCTGTTACCTCTTCGAGGATACGGGCGTAAATATGACTTTTTAAAATATAAATTAAATTTTGGAAAAATTACAAACACAAACTTAATTTTAACTACTGAAATGCTCCGGTTGCATACTGAATCTAAATTCAGTTTTACGAAGTTGCTAGCATGTGTTTTGACCCACCATGCGTTTTAGTCTTATCAAATTTTATCGTGTTGATAAAGCTCCATGATAGTACAAAACCTGCCAAGTTCCGCCTAAACTAATATTAACTCAGGTAGTATTGAATATTGGAAGGGAGGAGTTCTGTTGTGGCTAAGTCATAGTCGACTTTACTTGTACATAAGCTATACAGTTTCGATGAAATCTACATCGCGATATTACGATTTTTAAGCTATGAACTTGAAACTCTTAACCTGAACCTTGATTCTAGTCTCGCATTTTGCTTACACTTTCACTTTCTTTCAAATTCCCCTTAAGGCTTAAACATCTATGCTCTGCTTCATAACTTATTTATTTTACGTATGTATATGTTTCATATACCTGATTAGTATCATATACCTGATAAGTATTAAAATGTTACATTAATCCCTATTGGCCAATTCCATTGTTTGCTAAATTTCATGAATAGCATTACTCACTTGCCATCACCCTATAGTTAAGATACACTGAATTGATGCCAATATTTTAAAGCACTTGACAGCAAAAAATTTTATAACAGATTTAACTTTTATCTGATTCCATCGAAAAAATATTTGTACCTCGTCCTCCTGGCATACTGATTGTTCTATGTGGCCACGATTCCAATCCGGTGGAAGTTTATAAAAATGTCGACGCGAACAAATACCATTTATATGGTGAAACTGAATAAAAATTTTTTTCTGATTCTGATTCTATTCCAGCCCGGAGGATAGCCGGTAGACTTTATTGACACCTCGGCTGCAGGACAGCGATGTACTTACATCTATGGTGGCTATAGGCTAAGGGCGTCTCTTACCATCAGGAGTGCCATGTGTTTGTTCGGTGTCTTATCACATACAAAAAGGAAAAAGTACTTTAAGGTCATTTGCCAAAGTTAAGCAATGTTCAGTGTCAACTCTATTGTGGTGGTGAACCGCAAAAATTAACGAGTCAAGTAAGCGATACAAGGACGGTGTTATCGCTGTATTTGCTTTTTTACTTGTTAATATTATCCTCCCGAAATCCGAAATGTCACGAGATTATTTACTTTGGCTTAAATTTCAATTGTACATACATACATACATACATATCTTCACGCCAAGTCCTTTACGGGGTAGGCAGAGAGTATCAAGTGCCAGACCTCACGATCCTGACAAACCTGTCTTGCTTCCTTCACATTCATAACCCTCTTCATACAAACACGCCGGTTTCGGACACTCTTGACACCACCCTCGGATAATATCCGATTGATCTGATCGTGAAATGTCAGCCTTGGTCTCCCCGGGTACCTACATCCATC
>NJDC01003731.1:77454-131403 GCA_002245475.1 Calephelis virginiensis
TGCCTATTTGACACTCTCCAATCCTCGATTCGCCTGTACGGGCCTGGCGTGATGGGTGGCGGCCCCCATCGCCGCATCTGCCTCTTTTCGTACCGACGAGGGCGGATCGGCACGCATCGCCTCCAGGGAACGCCCTAACCCGCTCTGCGGTACTTTTACGGGCCAGAATTGCAGTCCAATGGACTGGCAGGGATCGCGACGTGCACGCTTCTGGCCAATGACCCCCAAATTTCAATTTCAATTGTATTTTTATGTATGTAACTAATTTGCCCAAAGAATTTTTTATTTAATGATGGAATAATTTTATATAAGTACAGTACCTGATAATGAATAATATGAGTGGGTCAAAATATTTGCATGTCAACTATTTGGGGAAATAGGATTAAGAGCTTGTTTTATATCTAAGATCCTCCTTACCCTATTTGAGCAAATACATGTTATTATTATTAAAAGTATCTTCACGCCCATATCCCTGAAGAGGTGGGCAGAGGTACAACCAAGGCACCCACGACTAGCCGAATACACTAAGTCCCACAATTTGATAGGTGGCAAGCCTATCGCCAACCGGGCACATTTCCAATCCCGATCAACATTTTTTTTAATTAGAAAATTGGAAAAATCCAATTTACTTTTTGTTGGCCGACCCGGGATTCGAACCCGGGACCTCATGCAGTCAAGTCCAACACACGGACCGCTAAACCACAGAGGCGATATTATTATTATTATTATAAATGTGCATTTATGTATCTATAATAGACGATTAGAATAGACGATTGGCCCATTGGTCGAAATTCGACCATAATAAATTTTAATATTCTGTCGATAAGAACGCTATCTTCATTTCTCAAGACCAACTACAATGTTTCCAAACTTTTTAGTGCGCCATCTGTGATCTTTTATCGTTATGATCAATATATTTGTTTGTGTGTGTCAAATGCATGGTAGTGTTTTATTTATTGATTTAATGTACTTTATTAGCATTATTATTAAAAAATATTAGCGTTCTGCATTTCTACACATAAATTATAAGTGTGCCAAATTCTATGCTCCTGCGTCTGCGCAATTTTCTTAAAAAGGGGCCCAAAGTTTTGGCAACACATATTAATCTATATAAATTTCGTGTCACGTTGTTTGTCCGCGATGGACTCCTAAACTACTTAATCGATTTCAATCAAATTTACACGCCGTGTGCAGTTTGACCTAACTTGAAAGATAGGATAGCTTACATCTCAATTTGTCGCGGTCGAAGCCGCGGGTAACAGCTAGTATATAGATAAATCTTATACAACTACAGTAACAAATATAAGCTAGTACAGTTTTGTTGTTAAGATGTTTTGTAACAAATAAGTGACCGTCTGGTTTCAACTGTAAAAACATTCTCCATACATTTGATGGAAAATGGTAAATGTTTGAAACAGTGTCACAAGAATGAAATTTTAAAATGGTCGTTACTCGTTATATACTGTTCAAAAGCATTAATATCAATTGACTACTTAGAACTTGTCTAGTTTGTGATTTTTCGTGAATAAATCGCGGTGCACGTTCTAGACCGAGAAGGTACTGTCAGTAAACCTATCTCTTCGAGTACCAGTATGAGACTGTTACCGTCCGACAATGTATGAGACTGTTACCGTCAGACAATGTATGAGACTGTTACCGTCAGACAATGGCCCAAAGTGACGAAATAAGGTCAGGTGAAAATAAAAGTATGAAGTATCTTGTAAAGACACTAAAAGTCCCACAATGTAATATTTGGCAATCCTATCGCCAACAGGGCACATATCCAATCTCAGACAACGCTCTTTTTATTAGAAATTAAAAAAAGCATTTCTGTTTATTGCCCGACCCAGAGATCTACATCGGGGCCTTATAAAGTGAATTCCAATACCGGACTGCTAGACCACAGAGGCTACTTTTATATTGATAGTAATATATAAATTTATTTTTTTAACTCAGCCAACCATTTTGTGTAACAGTTTACAGTTGTCTTTGTAAGGACAAATGCCTTATACTCGATGAAGTAGGCGTACTGACGGTGCCATTCTGTTCCATAATTTGTTACTATTTAGTATCGAACCCGATCTCTCAAGAAGTTAAGTCCAACATCTATACCCCAGAGGTACAAAACAAAATACTATGTAGTATGTACTTTGCACAAATACTTATCTCTATGTAGATCTCCTGCACAAGTTTACTTTATTCCTTCAAATTCTTTTCTGCTTTGTTTTTTATGTCTTCAATTCAGCGATTATTTGGTCTTCATCTTGCTTTTCTGTCTTTCAGACCTAGACATATTGCGACTAACATTGTCCCTAGTATGTCTGCCTGTCGTTTTATAAAAGTTATTATTAATCATCAATCATTATTATCATTTATTTCTGAGCGTCATTTGTTGATCGTGCCCGCATGCTTCTACGTTGTAAGTTTGTTGAATATTATATTGCTTCAAATAATCTTAAATGATATCTCACGACTCTACAATTGACACAATTATTGTCAATAGGCCTAATGTTGCCTTCATCATCTACTAGAATATTTGACATTCTTTTCTTATTTTTTATGACTGCTTGAATATATTGATTTTAATAAGTTATGACTATAATAATTAACTAGATAGGCTCTGTCAGTGTTACTTCTTCTGTAATTGAAGATGTCCTTTACAGTTATCTATTGTTATGAATATATTTTTTTATATTGCTATCCTTCATGCAAAAACTGCTTAACCGATTTTCATGAAATTTGGCACACACATAGATGGTAACTTGGATAGGATAGTTTTTATCCCGAAAAAATGTTCCTGTGGCACCATTAACCAAGCGGGAAAAACCACGGGCAACAGTTAATATTATATTATTTTATGATTGTACAAATTATACTGCGCGTTATAGACAGATAATACTAAGACGTCGCCAACATGGGACTGGAATCATAAACGTCATTTGCAAATTAGTTTACTTGATGTCGTATCTCGCAAGTCGAAAGACGATTAGACTGACATTATTTTGGTGGAAAATGTCAATTTGGCACTACTTCATAGGCATAGGTTTGAAGAAGTAGAAGACTTTCAATTAATTCAAAATTTGGATTTGGTACTGTTTTCAACTTTTTTTCCGTGATGCATAAACTGACAGATATCCCAAACAGCCATTGCTTTATTACAATTTTGTTAAAAGGGAAAGTATTAAATCCCTTATTTGCTTGTGCTCAGCTAATTTAATTGATTAAGTTAATGGTTGTGATTCTGCTGTTCACAAACTAAACTTACATTAGATGCATGCTATCTTTTTCAAATGAAATAAAAACAAAAGAGATGAAACGTTTAAGACGTGTCAGATTAGTCCAACATGTCAAATTTTGATTGTTTTAAACAACGTTTTCCGAGTGATAGATTAGTCTGTAGAAATAACGTGTACGGTCTACTTTGACAGCACTAAAAGTGTTTTGTTTCTTTCTGCTACTTTCGTTGAAAGAAGACAGCGATAATTTAAAATTAGTTTAGTGAGTGCGAAAAAAAAATACTACCAATGTCCCTACTTATCAAATGTAGTGTATAAAATAATAATGAAATTTATCAAAGCCAAAAGCTAACGTTATCGCGATGGTTCCGACTGCCGAACTCAGGAAAGTCAATTAACATTTAATGTATCGATTAGTCACAATTTTATATAGAAGATGTCAACTTAATGACTGATTAAAACACAACGTTTCTGAATGATGTCTTTAGCTACTCTACTTATAGGTTATGTCGGTTATAATATGGAACATTTTTAATTTAGGATTATCTGTTATTTATTTACTAGCCGACCCGGGAAACTTCGTATCGCTTGACATTAACAGCTTACATCTACTAACAGTTTTCATGAATTATAGCATTGTTTTTCCCGATTTCCCTGCGATTTTCATTTCAGGATTCATTTATATATTATATGTATATATAGATTACTCTTTGCCAATATATTTTGTGCCTTTTTGCGCTGCTACAAGTAGAAACTAGAATGTTTGTGTAGGTACAGAGTTTGCCACAGTCTATGGATTTTAGATTTAATTATTAGGGTCATTCACGTAAAAAAGGTCACAAGCTAATTGATAACTAATTTACGACGAGGTCATTACACAAGATACCTGTTGTTTTGTCTGTAGGGTTGCTACGTCGATAATTGCCTATCGATTTTGCAATGTTGCCATAACTATCGAAACCGACTTTGCAAAGTGGAATAGTAAAGGTAAGATGGCCGACCTTGGGTTTCCTCTCTTAACCGGGATGATTGATGATGAGAATGGTAATACATGAACTATGGAAAATAATAATTATTTTCTTTATTGGATAACAAACAACAATTGGATAACTTGTGCTCCGTGTTGGTCCGGGCTCCTTTGCAGAATAGATCACCTGCCTTCCTGCCAGGCAGATCGTAAAAGGCGAGCATAGGCTTACCGTCACTAACACTGTGACATCTGATTAGGTGGTAGAGATTCGCAGTGACTCACCCGGATTGGTACTACCGCCCTACCTATTCCTGCCGTCACAACGTCAGCGCTTGCCGTTGGCGTGTTCCGGTTTGGAGGGTAAGATAGCCGGTAAACTTACGTTGGCTCGAGGCCTAACATACCGGCTTTAGGTTGGCAACGCACCATTTCCACCATTGGTGTCTCTAGGCGGCGTGAATTTCTTACCATCAGGAAATCCGTCCGCTTGTTTGCCTTCCATTATCATATAAAAAAAATATTACATACGTATATGAATTACACGTATATAATATATACAAGGCTGTAAAAATGTAAAAAAATATGATTAAAATTATTATTTTTTTACACATAAAACGTACAAAACATAAAAACAATTTGCAGCATAATAAATTTAAAATATAGATAATGTCTATTATTTGTCAAAAAATATCTTAAATATATTCATACCTACCTCGTATCATACGTTGTCTATAATAAAATGGAAAAAACAGGTACATTATTAGCAGCTAATGTGCTTGTTGTATCTATTACTTGTATAAAAAAGGCGCTACTTCAAGATAATTACCACGTTCTTTATGTTATAAGATACTGAAGAATTAAATGAGTCTCCTAATGGTAAGAGACAACCGTGGCCTATTGTCCAAGTCAACCCTGCCCTCCGGACCCAAACATGAGTCACTATGACGCCAGGAATATGTAAGGCAGTAGATCCCTCCAAGGGTCAATTGCTGCACAGAACTTGACCACCAGTGGTCTTGTTGGTAATAATTTAAGCCAGTGCTAGCCTTTTATGAGCTGCCTGTCAGAGCGGCACATGGTCTATTCTACTCGCAAACCCTGGACAATAAATAAATAATAATAATTATTATTATCGCCTTTGTAGTCTAGCGGTCCAGTTGTTGGACTTGACTGCATGAGGTCCTGGGTTAAATTCTCGGGTCGAACAACAAAAAGATTTTTTTTTATTTCCAATTTTCTAATAAAATAAAAACGTTGCTCGGAATTGGATAATATGTGCCCGGTTGGCGATAGGCTTGCCACCTATCACGTTGTGGGACTTTGTGTCTTCGGCTAGTGGTGGGTGCCCTGATTGTGTCTCTACTTATATCTTCGGGGATATGGGCGTGAAGATACTTACTTAATAAGTATCCCTGGATAAGTCACACAAATTGAATCTAACCCCAAAGTAAGCAAATTATATGCTCGTGTTATGGGTGTTAGTCAACGATTCTTATACATAGAAATACTTAAATAGATACCAGAATAAAATTAATAAACACCCAGACCCAGAAGTGCAGACACCTAAATGTTCACTCAAATGCCTGCCCCCCGTTGGGAATCGAACCCGATCCTTGCGGTTTGTCGATGTAGTTAGGCGTGTACGCTAGCCACTCGACCAACGAGGCAAGGTATTTATGAGATAGTAGAGACTGCTGAGTACGAAATAAGCTAGATGAATATGACTCGTGTGCGGTTTGCGCGACGTACTTGTATAGGTACTAGTTTAGATTAGGACCATTCGGTCCCAAAACGGTTTGGGAATCATGCGGTAACCGCGAAATGTTTATAATCATTGACGTGACGTTACTGTCACTCAACCGCAAGAAAATAGAGTCGTGCTGTGCCCGCGCGACTTTATTACTATGGAGTTTTTCTTTTAATTTTAAACAATCAATATGGTCAATTAGCTTTGCGTAATTAACAAGTAAAAGGAGGACGTGAGAGCTAGCTATGGATCGCATCGACATTGTATTATTTACTGACGAAGTGGAGAAAATACTTCCATGATGGAGTCTTCGGAGTGCGGATTATTCGAATACTTTCCTTCTTTTCTTTTTTTTAATTTCTGATGCAACCACAAACACACTAGTTCCTCTTTGATTTCTGTTTCGAAGTACTACTGTATAAGTACTAGTCTTTTCGGCTCACCTATTTCGAATATCTTATAGATTACGCCGTTGTGCCTGAAACTGTCTAATGCTTTGGCCACATTGAAGAATAGCGCACCCGTATCATTTTGGGTTAAAATACCTAACAAGCAAAGGTCTCTCCTGATGGTAAGAGACAACTGTAGGGTATAGAAACTATAGGACACCGTAGATACGCTAAATTCTATTTTGCAGGTCAGCACTATACTCCCACAACCCTTTTTTTGTAGGAAAGGTCAGTAAACAATCCTACGCCTTTCCTGATGGTAAGAGGTAACCCTGGCTTAAAGACGCCATAGATGTTATAGGTGCGTCGCTACCTTGAGGCAGATATATCAGACATATTATGTAAGTCTACTTCCTATCCTCCGGACTGGAACATGACACTCATTATGACGTTAAGAATTGGTAAGGCGAAGGATCCCTGCCTGAACGAGTTGCAGCGTGGCATTCTACCATCAGTGTATATGAGTTTACTTCTATTCAGGTCGCCTAGTATGTGCTCCGTGAGGTAGTGCACTGGATTTGTACGTAAGCCCGGAAGCTAAATTGCTCATCCATTAACAAATGATTCTCAGCTACGAGTTGCGACTGTCTTAAGACGAAGATAGGACGCTCGTATCTTTTGCCGAGTGAACTAATAAGATTAATCCGATTGCCCTATTTAGGTATTTCTATGACGGTGGTTTTTTTCCCACTCGTCAGGAAAAGCATAGTCTGCTAGTAGTACATTGAAGATGTATACATACTAGTAAGCATATAAGTGCTGGGGTAAAATAGTTAATAATTCTTTTTGGCGTTTCTATTGTGCAATTCTCTGAAGTTTTTAAGTTCGTCGTGATCCGTGGGAAGTAAAGGTTCGCCCTGGGCAAGTTCGAATGTTCTACGCACTACAATCCCGAGCAACGTTTTTTTTAGTAGAAAATTGGAAAAACCCAATTTTGTTTTTGTTGCTTTCGATTATTTTGTTTGTATTAATGTCTATGAAGCATAGTCACACTAATGTCTTAATATTAACTCGTTCATAAAAAAGTATATTTACGCCTATATCCCCAACGAGTTCGACAGAGGCGCAAACAACGCATTTATGACTAGCCGAAGCCACAAAGTCCTACAATGTGATAGGTGGCAAGCCTATCGCCAACCGGGCGCAAATCCAATACCGGGAAACGTTGTTTTTATTAAAACATTTGAAAAACACATTTACTTGTTGTTTCCCGATCCGGGAATCGAATCAAGGACCTCATGAAGTCAAGACCAATGCCAGACTGCTGGATCACATAGGCGATCGTGATAATTCCAACACCAGTTGTATTTTTATTAGCTTTTATAACAAATTGACCTCTTTTATTGAACGGGCGAATAGGATCACTGGGACACTCGTCAGATGCGAGTGGTAATTATTTAGGAAAAAGCTTTGAAAACTGTTTAAGACTGAGAACTCATGGCGCGGTATTTACCCGCGCCCGCGGAAGTTGCGGGCCCGCAGATCCCGTAGAATGTAGATTTATATGCAAAACTTAAGTTCACATTTCACGACGCGATTTTCGCCCGCAGCGCCTGCGGTTGTTTGCGGTTCCCGCGAGCGTCGTCTGCCCGTTAATCGTGGGGGCGGCGATCTTCTGCCGCCGCCTCGGCGGGTTGCGACCGCAGGCTCTGCGGTCGCTTGGCGGGCGATCATTTTATACTATTTGTACTGATTATTTAATCGCAACCGTGGCTCGCGCGATAATCAACCGCCAAGTTTGCGGGCGATTATCTCAACCGCGGCGGCTGTGGGCCCGCAAAAATTACCCGTCTCGTGAGTTTTGAAATAATCGCAGAACCGCGACCGCCGCGGGTGCGATCAAAAATCGCGCCGTGAATTCTTAGCGCTAATGTCGTTCAGTAGAGGAGAATATAAATTTTAATGAGTGTACGTGATACTGCAGTGACCACACTAGAATTTCAAAAGGTAATTATTAAAAAGCAAAAACCACGACCACGCAAAAAGTAAAATAGTAGTAATGATTTCAGAATGCTTATGCCTTTTATGTGACCGATCAAGCTTACGGGTCTCCTGATGGAAAGAGATAACTGTGGACTACAGACACCGTAGATGAATTATCTGAATGCCCATATCTTGGGATGCAACATCTTTAATAAAAAAAACATCGACATTATGATATAGATGTTTTTGAAAATGAAAATCGATGTCGAAAATATCGATGTTTTTGAAAATGAAAATATATGTCGAAAATATCGATGTTTTTGAAAATTAAACATCGATGTCGAAAATATCGATGTTTATGAACTATACATCGATGTTTTTACGATGTTTTATAAAATATTAGCTGAGTTGACGTACTGCCATGATATAGTGATAGAAAGTAATTTCTTATATAGATTGAATTAGATTCCTTTTGGAAACCAAAATTACAGGCATATACTTATACTTTAAATAAAACAGTTGTGATGTACCAGCATATGAATAGTGGAAGAATAACAAAATCTATAAATAAAAAATGCACAAACACGAACGTCGGAGCTGCACATGTACGCCAAACATACAGCGGTTCGTTCTTTTGCTCACTTTAAGCTTAAGAGTGAGACAAAAATAGAAAATACAATGGCGTGCGAGTGACCAAGATTATGATATGTAGATTATTATCTAAAAAAGAGATAACATTGCAATAGTACATCGCTCATAAAACATCGTTGATAATGAACGATGTATCGACGTTTTCTTGTTGTTGATACCTCGATGTTTTTAAACATCGATGTATCGTTTGCATCCCTACCCATATCCCCATGATAAAAAGCAAAAACCACGACCACACAAAAAGTAGTAAGGGCTAACTAACCTTTTAGGAATCCTTATGCCTTTTTTATGTGAACGCACAAGCACACCGGTCTCCTGATGGTAAGAGATAAATATGTATTACAGACACCACGCCCATATCCCCATGCGGTAGGCAGTGGCACAACCAGGGCACCCACGACAATAGATGATATTGGTAGTATACCGGCTACCATATACTCTAGGCCGAAAAAGAATCATTATAGAGGTAAAAGTAGGTAAGTCTACCACCAGTGGTCTTATTGCTGATGTATATTTTTATCTTCGCTTGCCTCTTACGAGCTGCCTGGCAGAAAGGCAGATGGTCTATTCTACTCACCAGTACAAGTGGAGTTAATAAATTATGTCTAGAATGGATTCCCCATTTTTGCAGAATAGACCACCTGCCTTCCTGCCAGGCAGCTCGTATAGGTGAGCATATGCTTATCGTCACTAACACCGAGACATCTGACTAGGTGGTAGAGTTTTGCAGCGACTTGCCCGGATTGGTACCACCACCTTACCTATTCCTGCCGCCATAACGTCATGACGTGTTCCGGTTCGGAGGGTAAGGTAGCCGGTAAACTTACGTCTGCTCGAGGCCTAACATCCCGACCTCAGGTTGGCAAAGCACCATTAACCTCCTTTGGTGTCTCTAGGCGGCGTAAATTTCTTACCATCAGGAATTCCGTCTGCTTGTTTGCCTTCCAAATATCATAAAAAAAGCGCCGAACAATAAGAAGTATAAAAACTAGGAATTCTGATAATTAGCTTTATACGTATCAAATTTCATCAAAATCGGTTCAGTAGTTTAGCCGAGAATGAGCAACAGACAGACTTTCGAATTTATAATATCGGTATGGATTCTCATCAACAGTTGTACAGTTTTAAAATAAACAAAAACTGCTTTGATCCCTCAGATGTAAACCGGACATGATGTCATACCCAGGATTATTGTCAACACCTATAGTCTCATGACCTAGCTATGGAAATAGCTATTTCCACACTGTTGCATATCTACAGATAAGGAGTTTGCTTTCAAAGCGGTTTAGTAATTCCTTCAATCTACCTTGAAATTAAAACTTATTTAGCTATTTTGTGCGTTTGACATTTTCAGTAACATAAATTAATGGCTTGTGATTTCGGTATGATCTAAAAACCTCACCATTTTATCATCTTTACGCATTTTTAAGAGAGTTAAAAAAAAGTTTCGCCCCTGTGGTTCAGTTGTTGGACTTGACTGCATGAGGGTTCGAATCCCGGGTCGGGCAACAAAAAGAAAATTGGGTTCTCCAATTTTCTAATAAAAAAAAGTTGCTCGGGATTTTCTTGCCACCTATCACATTGTGGGACTTGTGTCTTTGGCTAGTCGTGGGTACCCTGGTTGTGCCTCTGGCTACCTTTTCGGGGATATGGGCGTGAAGATACTTTTTTCAAAAAAACGAGGAGGTTCTCGATTCGTTCTCGAAAATATACCGATTTTTTTTATGTATGTACACCGATATCTTTGAGGTTTCTGAATCGATTTACGTAATTATTTTTTTGTTTGATGCGGAGTAGTTTCGAATTTGTCCCATAGAAATTTGATTCAGGTAGACTCATTCGTTTTTATTTTATGAGCATTTTAATCTACTTTCGCCTATATTTCAGCAACAAACTAAAAAGTGTTAAATAAAAAAACTATGTTAAATAAAACCGACTTCAAAACTAAAAAGTAAAAAATAATAAAGATTTATTTTTAATTAAATACTACCTATTATTTATATGTGCGATTTACTAATAGGTTTGAAGTCTGTGCCAAGCCTTAAACTAGTAATTACATTAGAAGTAAGTATTAAATTGGTTTTTGCACTGATTTCGAACCTATCAGTAAATAGCACATATAAAATATAAAAGGTAGTATATAACTAATTTTAAATCTTTATTATTTTTTTACATTTTTACTTTTGAAGTCGGTTTTAATTAACGTAGTTATTTTTGGAACTTTACGATCGAAAGTTTGGATTAACCTTCGACAGGCTTAACCGTTACATCGGTTACACCTTCCAATTGGAATGGATCGGCGGAATCCAATAGTATGTGACGGGGTCTTCTAAATTTAAATCAGAACCTCGTGTAAGTAAGTTACCTTAGCCTATTAACTGCGACCAGTCTTTAATGAGCACAATGGTTGAGCCGTCAAGGGATTATTATCTAGTAATATCGGTAAAACTACAATATAATTAAGTATAGTTACTAACTATATTGCGTAGTGGTCTACGGGCTCCACCCACGATTAACAGCGAGCTCATTTTTTTGGGAACGGCCACGTTTTGTAGGGACGCCCACCTTTTATGGCTAAAAACCTAGAATCGGGTATATGTAAGACAAAGGTACTCCTTTAGTAATAACCAAACAATCCAACCCATGATTTAAGGTGATGCGTAGGACGGTTCGATTTTTAGAAGTGAAAACTTCTTTGGCAGCGTTGCGCACTTTTTTTGGAATGGGTAAAAACTTCTAAATTCGTAAGACGGATGGAGAATAAACAGCCGGCGGCGTAGGAGAGGAAGTATATATATATCGCTTTCGATAGCGCGGCGAAAATATATGCCTGCGCCTGTTGTTTCGCTTAGACGGCGCAAGGCGCTTGCGCATACTTAATTGATATATGGTTTTTCCCACTTCCGTTCCCTACAATTTTTCCGGCTTTTCTTTTTACATAATCCTCCTGTCAAATTTTTTTTTCCTTTTTACGAAAATAGTGCTGAGACGGAGTATAATAATATATAATGATAACGATAAAAAAATCACAGATGGCGCACAAACTATAATTATACAGTTTGGAAACAAAATAGTTGGTCTTGAGAAATGAAGATGGCGTTCTTATCAACAAGATATTAAAATTCATTATAGTCGAATTTCGACCAATGGACGATCACAAGTATACATATATAAAAATGAATCCCCATTTCGGGTGGTCATCTCATCACGCTTATACGGATAGACTAATTTTGCTAATAATTGTTTTGTGGTGTTGATTTTATTGACAGGAGGATTATGTAAAAAGAAAAGCCGGAAAAATTGTGGGGAACGGAAGTGGGAAAAACCATATATCAATTAAGTATGTCCACACCGACGATTAATAGCGATTAGTGTCAAGCGATACTAAATTCGGATCGGCTAGTTTTGAATAAAATTAGTAAGTCTGGCCACACCTTCCCGCAGGTTGATGTATCAGTCGATTCTATGTTAAAAGATAAGATATCCCCCAAAGTTTTATGTATGTGATAGTCAAAGTGATTATGCTGAAAATGACTGAATATAATGCTAAAAATTAATCACACCTACTTTCTTGTAATGCAGCAATGTGAAAAAGTTATATGACTACTGGCTGACCCGGCAAGACGTTGTTCTGCTATTTTTTTAATGTGATTTTAGTAAAAAATACCCCTTAGCACTTAGGGGTATGAAAAATAGATGTTGGTCGATTCTTAGACCTACTCAATATGCTCATAACGTTTCGTGAGAGTCGGTCAAACCGTTAAAACCGGCAACGAAAATCTTCACGCCCATATCCCCGAAGAGGTAGGTAGAGGAACAACCAGGGCACCCACGACTAACCGAAGATACCAAATCCCACAATGTGATAGGTGGCAAGCCTATCGCCAACCGGGCACATATCCTATCCCGAGCAACATTTTTTTTTATTAGAAAATTAGAAAAACCCAATTGCCCACCGCGGGATTCGAACCCGGGACCTCATGCAGCCAAGTCCAACAACTGAACCGCTAGACCACAGAGGCGATTGTTAACTTAAAATTAGTTTATTGAGTGCGCAACAAAATTACCATCACTGTGTACTGAAATTAGTCAGACAATGTACGTGGAGAATATTTACTTACACTATGCTCTATGGGCATAGGAATTATGAGTGTAATATATTTTTATAAATAGATAGGTACATTAAGACAATCCGCCCTCTTTTTAATATAAAAAAAGACAGTTTGCACCACGGGAGTCCCAGCAGAAGTGAAAACTTGAATATTAATGTATATTTGTGCAGTTTTGATATTTTAGAATGGTTAGGGAATAATTTTGCACGAATTGCTTTAATTATCTGTATTATGTACTATCATTTATGTGGTAGAATACAATATTCATTTATTGCGCTATCGTACACAAACATGACAACACGAATATTCGCTCAAGCGCCCTGCGCCGTCTAAGCGAAACAACAGGCGCAGGCATATATTTTCGCCGCGCTGTAGAAAGCGATATATATGTGTATATATATATAAGGTAACGTACTTACACGAGGTTTTGATTTAAATTTAGAAGACCCCGTCACATACTATTGGATCCCGCCGATCCAATAACGATCGCTAATGCGAACCTTTCAATTCCAACACAACTATCACAAGTAACACCCCAATACACCGTGGCCTCTGGTCTCGGCGACGAGTAACTCTTGCACCCGGCGCCTAACACCGAGCGACGAGCCGCAACCCCTCAACCCAGTAACTAGAATGCAGCTCCAAGTCGAGGTACGGTCTCCCGGGAGACAGCCCTTGTTGCTTGTGTTGTAGGGTACAATCCAATCCATTTAAATAATGATGTCTCGGGCCTGAGCATTCTGCTCTACCCATGAAGTCCGGTGAATTTGTAAAAACCGCGAAAAGCAACATAATAGCCATTCAAAAAAGAGCATTGCAAATGCTCTATTACCGTGACACTTTGTATTGGTGACGTATCTTTCCATCAGGATATCCGTCTGCTCGTTTATCATTCATTTGTATGAAAAAACCTTCTAAAATATCGCTACAAAATAGTAGACTGTGCACTGATGCTCGTTATAATGTCAACTGCAAGTGGTAGTGTAGTGTAAGCGTGCTTCTAATTATCGCGTGTTTCCACTTCAATGCCTATGTTCATTAGATTAAATTGACCAATGGCGCATCTGTGTAGTTTTTTATCTATACGTGTAATAAAATGTTGACAAAACAAAATGTGTATATGAAATATCTCGTTCATTGAGGGTTCTTTTCTGGGGTCAGGCAACATGTGTTTCAATCTATAATAAAAAATCAATGGCTGTATGTTAGTCTCACTAAAACTTGAGAACGGCTGAACCGATTTGGCTGAATTTGGTTTTGAATTATTTGTGAAAGTACAGAAAACGCTTAAAATATAAGAAAAATGGAAAAACTGCGAGGAAATTAAAAAAGAATGTAAAGTTTTCCCATACAAACAGAACGGGTGAAACGAAGTTTGCTGGGACAGTTAGTCTACACGTATAATAAAACATTAATAAAACTAAATATTAATATGAAATATTTTTGTTCGTTGAAGATTCAATTCACGGATCAGGCAACACATAAAAATTGCCATCAACATTTACCTGGTTGGCGAAAGGCTCGCCCCCTATCACACTCTAGGACTTCGTGTCTTCGGTTAGTCGTGGGTGCCCTGGTGGTCTTAGGAGATATGACACTATTTTTTCAAAACAATGATTTCCACGTATTGCATATAAGATAAAGAACCCAAAACGAGGCCTATTACGTTTTTTCGCGGTTCGCCTGTTATTGTTTCACGCAAAAACTACTGAACGGAATTTTCACCTAATGTTGTATAGTAGTAAATTAAAGCCTGGTCATCAATCATAATTTAGAATAACAGCATTGACTGTGGCAAAATCTTTCGTTCCAATCACTGATCACGTCAATTCATTTAAATGTGTATGCGAAGTCGCGGGCAATAGTTAGCTGTATTTAAAATATGTTTAAACGTTACAAAAAAACGTGTGTATGTTTAATACGTTTCTATTTAGTATCTTATGATAATTTGTAGATGCATCGAGTCTGAAGATTTTTTAGGTTTAACTGGTATGCTCATGATACCGTAACTTTCTTATGGGTTTTCTCTTGTTTTTTTTATTTATATAAGCACATGTAGCATGAATATTTTGAGAATAATGATTCAATTCTTATCCTATCCTAGCCAATTTTATTTTTTAGTTTAAAAACTAGCTGACCCGGCAGACGTTCTGCTATTCGTAAAAAAGAGGGAGTGAATCACCCTTATCACTTAAGGGTATGAAAAATAGATGTTGGCCGATTCTCAGAACTCCTCAATGCGCTCACAAAATTTCATGAGAATCGGTCAAGCCGTTTCGGAGGAGTACCTACGGTAACTAACATTGTGACACGACAATTTTACATATAAAATTTGTAAAAACTCTAAGGTTTAAATACACGATTTTTTAATAAATTTGACTTAAACTTTAAAACCTTTAATTTATGCATAAAATAAAATAAAAATCTTTATAGAATCCTACGATGAGTCACCCTGATTGGTAGCTCCGCCTTACCCGTTCCTGCTGTCACTGTTCGCAAATCTTTTGTACCCTCCTGGTAGAATGAACGATAACTCAACTACAACATAAATAATTTTAGCTTCAGGTCACCATTAATTTTTTTTTGTTTTTTAGGTGACGAATGTATCCTGACGTGTTCGTAGGGTTCGTCTGATTACTTTTATTCCTATACAAATAATTTCTTAACTGTGTGTTTTGGTTATTCATTGTTCCTATATTCCTATAATTATAGAAGGATAAGAATCATTGCAAAGAACATAGGCTACCGTCGCTATGGTGATAACGTAGAACGTTTAAAGAAATCGTTGAAACATTTAGCGTAATGAACACCAGAGTATCCAATTAGTACAAGCACTGCACCTAGGGTTGTCACTGCGCTTAATTTTATTTCATTTTAATTTAATAATAGATAATAACAGACGATAAAATATTATTTAATGTTTACCAAAATTAATAAAGTATCTTCACGCCCCCGAAGAGGTAGGCAGAGGCACAAACAGGGCACCCACGATTAGCCAAAGACATGAAGTTCCACAATGTGATAGGGGGCAAGCCTTGGCTGACGCGGGTATCGAAACCGGGACCTCAAGAAGTCAAGTCCGATGCCGGGCCGCTTCACCACAGAAGCGATAGATAATATTGATAAAATTGATAACATTTTGAATATTTGTTCTTAAAAATAAAACAGTCGATAAGACAAAACGTTGAAAAGAATATGTGTAGCATTTAGGAAATTCAAAACTTCATATCATTTTAATCGAGCTATATGCATAGGGTTGCCTCAAATCTAAATTCTGCTTTTGCTAAAATTAATATTAAATAATAATAATGCTGTGCTAGATATTCATCACACAATCTAATTGATGTAATAAATGTTACACGTGAATCATAATATACACTTCACGCATCTTTTCATATATGTTTCCACTATAAACTGAAACTTACTTTATATTGACGTAACAAAAATAATGATAATGTTCGATGCATGGAAGATCAAAACAAGGTCATTGTCTCTGGGGCAATAATAGAGAACGTATAAAAGAATCGCTCAGGCATTTAGCACGATGAACACCAGGGTATCCAATTAGCACGAGTGAAGAATCTAGGGTTTCCACAAATCTGACGTTCGTTTTATATGTTTTTGTAAGCATATACAAATGATTTACGTTTTATTTGTGTAACCAGTTCATAGTATTCTTTAAGTGCAGTAGCCCTTGTTATGATCAGTTTATAGCATACTAGCGGCCCGCCCCGGCTTCGCACGGTTATGAAATATACATATAAATCTCCCTCTTCAATCACTTTATCTATTAAACTTTAAAGAAAGCTGCATCAAAATCCGTTGCGTAGTTTTAAAGATTTAAGCATACATAGGGACCTAGTAATCTAATCTAAATCTAGTAGAATATTATCATAATGACCTAATTGTAACAATATTTTTTAAAAACTAATAGTTATAACAAAAAAAAACAATTTGTTCAATATGTTCTATATGTAACAGTATGTACCTACTATATCTGGGGTTACAAATAATTAATAAACAAATATACTCCTGGACAAGTAACACAACTTGGATCTAACCCCAAAGTAAGCAAATTGTATGCATGTATAATGGGTGATGGTCACCGATTCTACAACATAGAAATACTTTAATAGATACCAAAATAAATTTGCTGAAGTCGTAATGCCTGCATTTCCGAGTCAACCAGACTCGCATCTGCATGTTAATGTTCATCACACTAATGTCTGCCCCCATCGGGAATCGAACCCGAGCCTCGCGTTGGTTGGCGAAGTTAGGCATATACAACGAGAAGGTCAATTGTTTTATAGCAACTTGTTATTTGATTGGCGCAGTGAATACTTGGCATTAGTTAGTTAGATGATTCCCGCGGCTATGCCAGTCTATAAAAGTAATTATATTTATTAGAGAGAGCTACTCTCGCGGGAACCAGTTTATAACCAGTATAAAGTTCAAGATTAGTATAAATCTATAGCACTGTCCAACCTCCTAAACTATCTCAATGTACAAAAATTTTACTATAACATCGCTTACACTAAGCATGGAATTATCCTATGTGGATGGATGTTGGTACCTAGGTAATATCATCGTGGAATATCAACCCAGGTCGGGTTTATATTCCACGATGAAATGGCTTTGGCTTTATGCAAGTATGGTGTCAAGAGTCTTCGAAACCGGTGTGTTTTTATGAGAAGAGAAATGTGAAAAAAGCTAGGTCAGCAAGGATCATGAAGTTTGGCACTAGATACTCTTTGCCTACCACGTAAGGGGGCTTCGCTTGAAGATATATTATATGTATGGAATTATCAGTTGTTTAAATATTCAAGTATATGTATCCCCAAGCAGTATGCAGAGTCACAACCAGGGCACCCACGACTAGCCGAAGCCACTCACGGCCAATATTAATAATGTATCTCTAAAGATGGATTTCAAACAATCTAGATAGCTGCGTATCCGCCGGCCTATCCTATATCTAATTGCCATATTTATTCTGGCCACAGATATGTTATTGGCAAGCGATAACATAAAAACGGATCAAAATATCAATCTTGGACAGCAAGTTTTGGATTAGGATTGATTATTAATATTGACCGTTAGTCCCACAATGTGATAGGTCTATCACCAACTGGGCACATATCCAATCCCGGGCAACGTTTATTTTATTAGAAAATCGAAAATACACATCTCTAATTTTTTTGTTGCCCGGCTGGTAACTAATATTCAACGATCGCCAACCCTGCAGCAAACCTTGAGTTATGATATAACCTAGTTTCGCAACCAACAATTAGGCGGGTGAATTTTTCCCCGCGTCTCATTATGCTGAGCTTTTGTAAGATTGTTTCACTTAAACAGAAACTGATGGCGAAAAAGGGTTTATAATTCTTCTCTCTTCTCTTTTTTTTAATTCTTAACCATTCTCTGAAAACATTAAATTAAACAATAAGCTATTTCCTGTGTACCAGATTGCCGCAAAAGAATTTATTTTTGTGTTTGTTTAAGCAACGAAAATAAGCAGATGCGTTTCCTTGTGGTAAGAAATACATTTCACCGAAATACAACAGAGATGATAATTTAATTTTTGAAGTCAAAACTTCTTTAGCGGTGTTGCGCACTTTTTTTTGGAATGAGTAAAAACTTCTAATTTCGCTTCAGATCGTCAGAACGTAAGACGTCGCACTGCGCATGTGCGAACAAGACGTCGCACTGCGCATGTGCGAACCAGACGGCGGCGCAGGTCGCTTGCGCGAAATCTAAAATGAAACGTTGATAGATTCATTGCTGTTTTTGTATTGCTTACATATTTCCGAACAGTATAGGATTCGCAATGGATAATACCAGTACGAGTGCGTGTAAAACAATCGCATAAACTACTGCGATTCGGCCTTTCGCGTTGTTTTTCAGTATTAAATAATGTACTGTAAAGTGTAAACTGTTTCTCGCTTTGAATGCTTTGTAGTTTGTGGTAGATGAAATACATATTAGTATAGTAAAACATCTTTTTATTTGTTTGCGACTTCTAGGTATATCATAGTTTCACAGTTAATAGAAATTACAGTAAGTACAACATTGTGAAGAAATTTAGCTGTTTTCGAAAAAATTGTAAATTTAACAAAGGAAATAATAGTAGAAGGAAAATCGATATACACATATATATTACATTGAATTGAATTATGTATAAGTTTGAAAAATTAAATATTTCATCATAATATTTTATCTCATAAGTAATACTACGAGTATTTTAACTGGCCGAGGTAAATTATGAAGTGGCCGTACTAGTAGGTAGGTAGTGTACTGAAGTTTCATGGTTTAGCACAGAAAACGAATAGGTAGGTACTAATAGTACTAATAAGGTGTACTAGTACATTTTACGGATTGTACGATTGCAGTGCGAATACAAAAATGTCCGATTGAGCACTAGACTATTGTATTCTACCACATAAATGATAGTACTTTCATACTGACAATTAAAGCAATTCGTGCAAAATTATTCCCTAACCATACCAAAACATAAGAAATGCACAACGTTAATATTCAAGTTTTCACTTCTACCGGCACTCCCAGAGTGCAACCCATCTTTTTTGTTAACGGTTGTTATGATATGGATCAACAATTAATGGTATTTAGATCAGTTATATCTTACTTATATTTTTTTTTTCAAAATAAATTATCGGCTTCACGAAAGAAAATTCAAAATGGGTTTGGTTGCGAATATACTGAAAAATACAAAGAGGCGTGATGTACGTTTCTACCAGTTTTAGCATTCGTAATTCGGAAAAACGATCAGAATGTTGCAGCGCAAAGTAAGTTTGTCTTCAATAACATTTTTTAGTAAACTCGTAATATCGCTACCGAAATTGCTAAATACCAACCGATTAATGTCATTTGTAGATAATATTATCTATGTCTTAGGCCGTGTGCGGGAAATACCCAAATGCCGTATATCGACCGAGAGTTGAGAACTATAATGTAGTCAACTCATAAAAAGTATCCTTCAATTTCTTTGTCAAGTTTCTGATCAGACTTTTTTATGATATTGGAAGGCAAATAAGTACACGGACTTCCTGATGGTAAGAAATTCACGCCGCCTAGAGACACCAAAGGTGGTAATGGTGCGTTGCCAACCTTAAACTGGGATGTTAGGCCTCGAGCAAAAGGAAGTTTACCTTACTGTTCAAACCGGAACGCGTCAACGGCAAGCGCTAACGTTATGTCGGCAGGAATAGGTAAGGCGATGGTACCCATCCGGGCGAGTCGCTGCGAATCTCTACCACTTAGTCAGATGTCACGGTGTTAGTGACGGTAAACCTGTGCATCATATTTTATGAGCTATATTCTGCTATGGAGCCCGGATAAAATAACGTTTGCCGCGTCAGCTAGTTTACATGCATCGTACTAATTGTTCATATTAATATTTGTTCGTTCTTATGTTAATGTGCATTTTTGTTCAATAATTTTACGAGTGTCCAGATTGAAAGAAGCTGTAATGTTATTGAACTCACTTTCTAGTGAAATTCTTAAATGTGAAACTCTCGTTTCTTTAAAAAAAATTAAGGGTACATTTTCTTAGAGTTACTTAAGCTCTTTTTGTGTAGCTACTAGCTATATTTTAATACAGTATTACTATTGAAATTATGCGCTTCGACTTTACACTTTTTACTTTTTTTTAAAATTCACTGACCTAACCTAAATTTAAGCGAAATGATTAATTATGTGTAATAACAACTCTATACAGACATATCTTGAAAATACGTTCGGATTTCCGAAGCTTGACGAATAAAGTCGAAGCGCATAATTTAAATAGTAACTACTACCTACTGTATGTATTATGTTTTGTATGTATATATTATATTTAGTGTAGCTTTGTACACTAGGTCATTTTTGTTGCCTTTAACGGGTTGGCTGGAAGAAACTTCATTCATCTCTGTTAATCTCTGCTAATAATATAAAACTGAAGAGTTTGTTTGATAATTTCAGGAACTACTCGTCCGATTTGAAAAATTACTTCAGTGTTAGATAGCTTATTTATTGAGAAAGGCTTTATACATATATCTATATCACCACATAGCGTGGTGATATATATATCACCCGTTTTCAAAAAGCTTATGTGGATAAGTAACGATACAACGCTGCCCGAAATACGGCATTTAGCTATGCGGTTCTTACGTTAAGCCCATCCAATTCACGAACAATACTTTGTTCAATATCAGTTCTAAGTATTGTTCATGAATTGGATGGCTCGACGTAAGAAGCACATAGGTAAATGTCGATTTCGCACAGCGTTTTTCATTGCTTAGCCAAGTAAGCTTCTTGAATACGGGTGTTAGACTAATGGGGTCGGAGCACCAATGAAAAATGTTTTTACATTAAAACTGTTAGTACCTAGCTGTTAATTTATCTGTTAGTGATACGAAGTTCGCCGGGTCGGCTAGAGATAAGCTCGCCTTTTGTACTTACGTTTTTTTAGTCGTAAGTAATCGCCTCTGATCTAGCGGTCCGGCGTCGGACTTGACTTTTCGAGGTCCCGGGATCGATCTCCGGGTTAGGCAACAAAAAAAATATAAAATTTGTATTTTCAATTTTCACGTCATATCACGTTGTGGGACTTAGTGTCTTCGGGTAGTTGTGGGTACCCTGGTTGTGCCCTGCCTTCCTCTTTGGCGATAAGGGCTTGAAAATATTAATTACTTTTCTTCTAGTCTTAAGTTTCTCTCCATTTTTGTTGTGTAAAGAAATAATAATAATAATAAGGAAGCCCTACCTGATACCTAACGATTGATACTTGATAGGCCCGAGAGCCGTGATTCCAAATTGATTGTAATTGTTACATTCCTCTGATAAACTTATCGACAAACTGATAACCATTCGAGCCACGGCGCTTAATAAATTTCGCGTGATTAAAGATGTCTCTCCCTTATTGGTTTATTCAGGAATGTTTATCCTACTAATATTATAAATGAGAAAGTTTATATGTTTGTTTGTTTGTCACTCCTTCACGCAAAAACTACTGAACTGATTTTCATGAAATTTGACACACACATAGAGGTTAACTTTAACCACGCGGGGAATGCCGCGAGTAGCAAAAACTTTGTGCCCCTTTTTAAAGCGCATTGCACCCATTGAAGATTTTGGGATTGTATAATAAAAATATTGAAAAAAGTACAAAAAACTTAAGGCAATACTACGGTTTTTTTTTCACTGTCACACTAAGGCAGATATCACACTGCCGTCGTATAACGCTGCGGTGTTCGGCGTTGCGGATTGTAACTTTAAAATATCTCGTACGGAAATGTGATGGCAATATGTCTATGTACCGTCCTATTTCTATACTATAAATATCGGCATCACCGTACACCGGAGCGGAGAGTGATACCCACCCTCTACGGAAAAATAAATCGTGGATTACTTTGCAGTTTTTGTAAACAACTCAAGATTTTTCAGTACCGTATTACAGTATTTTACAGTATTAAAATCCGCGTCAGCGAATACCACGTCAGTGTGCGGTGTAGTGTGAAGTCCGTCTAACCGTCGTTGTTATTCCATAAAAACCACCATGATACATGGCGTATATAGCTGAAAGAGGGATTTATTCTGATTTAAACACACAATAAAATAAAAAAATGTATTTTCAATTTTCACGTCATATCATCTTTTGGGACTTAGTGTCTTCGGCTAATCATGGGTGCCTTGGTTGTGCCTCTGCCTACTCCTGAGTGGATATAGGCGTGAATATAAGTATATAAGTATATAAGTAAGTCTTTTTTTCAACTTATTTGATACCTGTGTCAGGGGGTGTAAAAAATACAACTGATATAGTTCCTTTAGGAATCAGCCATATTGGATTTAGATTAGTAGTTTTTTACGTGATAACACATTACACAGCGACAAAACACATTTCTGTTACTCAAAGTATTGACAACCAAATAAATATCCATATTTTTAAATGAAGAAATACTTGTACTGTTTTACGTATCACTTATAATTTATTATTTTATAAATAGCCTACCTACTGAAACCTTATGACAGCATCATCAGGGCTAATTTAAGTTCTAGCGATCGTAAAACAGTACAAGTGTTTCTTCATTTAAAAATATGAATATTTGGAAGTTTTACCAAGCGCCAATGATGGAATATATAAAATACAAATAAATATCAGTGCTAAATCCGGCCCTGAATATGCACATCAAATGAAAGAACTCGCCATAAGTATTCTAATACGGTATATCAGTATGTGATAACAGTTAAACTATTATTACTTTTGATAATGGGCTTGTAATCTTTATTGTAGAACACCTATTTATGTTAACAAAAAGTATCTTCACGCCTGTGTCCCGTAAACGATAAGCAGAGGCAACTACGACAACAAGGGCAACTACGACTAGCTGAAAACACTATGCCCACAATGTATTAACTGTCAAGCGTATCGCCAACGCGGGCACATATCCAATTCCGGGCAACCTTGTTGTTATTAGAAAATTTTAAAAATGCCCTTTCTGTTTGTTGCTTGACCCGGGGGTCGAACCCAGGACAAACGCCGAGCCGCTAGACCAGAGAGGAATAATATTAGGAGATATCATAGTTTTTAAATAAACCCGCGACAAAATAATAAAGTAGGTACGTGTGCCAATGTGATGTCAGATGGCGCTTACTGTCTGCCGACAGGAAGTATTAACTTCTATTTGTAGATATTGTTATTAATTTCATAATTATAAAATTTGTCTGCTTGGTTGCGATTCCACACAAAACCTCCTCGTTGGTTGAGCGGTTAAACCATAGAGGCGATTTACATATATATATATATACATGTTCCAAACAATTAACAATTTTCCCCGTGTTGGTCTGGGCTCCTTTGTAGAATAGACCATCTGCCTTTCTGCCAGACAGCTCGTAAAAGGCGAGCATAGGCTTAGTGTCACTAACTTAATTTTGCTCGAAGCCTAACATACCGACCTCAGATTGGCAGCGCACCATTACCACACTTGGTGTTTATAGGCGGCGTGAATTTCTTACCATCAGGAAATCCGTCTGCATGTTTGCCTTCCAACATCATAAAGAAAACCTCGTTGGTCGTCGTTAGACCACAGAGGTGATTAACAACATGTACATATGTGTTTAAAACACGTAACAATCGTCTAAATTACATACAGCGAGTTCAACAAAGTCATCATGACAATAACCATGGGCTTAAAATATAAAGTGTATCAACAAACCTATTATTAAAAATGTCCATCGTCTTATGATACGTCTACACTAGACGACTGCGTTAATCGTAAAACAGACTTAGTGATAACAGTACCCAATTACGAAGACAAATAATGCACAAGCCTAGTCATGGTGATAAATAATAATCTTATATTGTAGGCTAATGGTCACCTTTATTAAAACTCGACCTTGAATTAGGTAAAATCATTCAATTATTCTAAGGTTGTCTTGCTGATATTGTTTTGAAGCGATAAGACCGCCTTTGTGCACTTAAGTTTTATAAGTGAAAGACTGTGTATTATTTTTAAATTCATTTATTCATTCATTTATTCAGCCCTCTGCAGAAAATAGGGGGTGTTATAAGTTTGATGTGGCCCTATATGTGCATGCCGGCAGCGTCACTCCTAAACAAATTGACCGATTTTAATGTTTTTTTTTGTTTAAAGGCTGACGTGATTGAGATAGATCTTACATTACAGATAGGTTTTTTCGGGGGCTATTATTTTTTTAATTTAATTGCAGATCAGCGTTAATTCACAGTACGGATTAAATGCTGCAATGCTTAATCAAAAAATAATAAATACTATCTTTAGTTATATTAAGCCGCTCGGACTGGGTAGAATCACTCAACTTTTTGACACGTTGGTCCGAGTCCTTTGAATAGAATAGACCACCCGCCTCTCTGCCAGGCAGCTCGTGAGAGGCGAGCACTGGTTAATACATAGGTAATTACTAATTACCAACAAGAACACTAGTGGTAGAGCTCTTTGTAGCAGCTTGCCTGGGTAGGCATCCTCCGCGGCCATAATGACTGCCATATTCCGGTTTGGAGGAAAGGGCAGAGGGTAGACTTGCACAATATATCTAATATGCTATCCTCAAGATGGCGACGCACGTGTAACATTTATGGCGCCTATAGACCAACGTTGACTCTAGTCACTAGGAGCGGCTAGTGGTTGTTCGCTGACATCCACCATAAAAAAAGTAGTAGTGCAAAATTTAATTTAGTGTTCAAATTAGTTTCAATAAAAATAAAGCATAACCTATTTTATATACTAAGCTATTTGAGTATGAATTATATTTACAGTACTACTATTTAAATTATGCGCTTCGGCTATATTCGTCAAGCTTCGAAGATCCGAATGTATTTTAAAGATATCTATATAGAGTTGTTATTAAACATAATTAAATTTATGCTTTGGCTTTTTTTTTAATTTCGCTTAAATTTAGATTAGGTCAGCCAATTTAAAAATAAAAGTATTAAGTTTAATAAAATAAATAATAATATCCCTGAATAAATCACACAAATTGAATCTAACCCCTAAGGAAGCAAATTATATGCTTGTGTTATGGGTGCTAGTCAACGATTCTAATACATAGAAATACTTAAGTAGATACCAGAATAAATTTAATAAACACCGGGTCTGGACCCGGAAACGCAAACATCTAAATGTTCATCACACAAATACCTGCCCCCGTCGGGAATCGAACCCGAGCCTCGCGGTTGGTCAGTGTAGTTAGGCGTGTACGCTAGCCACTCGACCAACGAGGCGGTCAAAAAGATTAAAAAGTGTAAAGGCCAAGCACATATTTTAAATAATAGTAGGTACTGTATGTTATTATAATTATATTTTTTGTAAAAAACGTGAACTTTGCTACCTCGTGTTACAGAGGCTTCGTAATTGTGAATTATTTGGCGAAATTTGAAGAGTGTGCGACCTTTAGTGTAATTGTATAATAATAGACCACAGTTCAGTATATGTCTGTTACAAACTGCAATTAGGACAAGACCGGTTTGAAATCCGCTTTATCTTTATGACAAGAAATAATCTGTACTATAACTGAAAGGCTAGCATTAATATTGTTTGGTTAAAGATTATCCTCGAGTGGAGGAAAGTTTCCTTACGCAAGATGTGTAGCATATATGTCTTCTGTTGTTAATGCAACATATGGAAGTTTCATATCTATAGCGTGAATTTTGAACTTTAAAAAAAAATAGACCCAATAAAACCGACACGTGATGTAGCTAAGAACTCGATCAGGTCAGCTTTGAAACAAAAAAAATCTGTATGGAAATCGGTCCATCCGTTCAAAAGTTATGATGCCATTGACAGACACACGCATAGACACGTCGAAATTATTAACACCTATTTTCCATCGTGGGTCTCATAAAAGCGTCAGTTATTTTTTTGTTGTACCTACTAATTTATGTAATATACTACAATAATATATGCTTATTACTATCTTAATAATATGTAAAATATAGTGAGTGCTAATTGTAAGTGCCTATTAGTTATTATCTACTTATGTGCGTCAACACTGAAATATAATATAAAAATAAATTTACAAGATAATCTAATACCTATATATATGTTTTGTATATTGTTACCTTGTCTACGGAAAACATATTTTTTGAATAACAACAGGTAAAAATCTCTTAATTATAATATTTAAATGGTAAGGTTGCTAAGACAATTCCGAAACTACATTTTTTTAATTAAAAAAAAAGTAAGTAAGTATCTTCACGCCCATATCCTTGAAGCGGTAGAGAGAAGCAGGTCACCCATGGGTCACGACTAGCCGAAGACACTTAGTCCCACAATGTGATAGATGGCAAGCCTATCGCCAACCGGGGACATATCTAATCCCGGGCAACGTTATTTTTATAAGAAAATTGAAAATGTACATTTTCTGACTTTTTTGTAGACCGACCCGAGTATTGAACCCGGGACCTCAAGCAGTCAAGTCCTACGCCGGACCGCTAGAGCTCAGAGACCACTTTTTTAATTAACTTCACATAAAGATTTTGTAGTCTATTTCGATGGGGGTTTAATTATTTCATTAAAAGACCAATTTGAAAAAGCTGTATCACATTTAAATTGCTGAATTGTGTAGTAACAGAAATATTTAAAAACATTTTTTTATGTTATTCTTTACTATAAGGAAGATTTTTGAAGTGAAAACTTTAGCGACGTTGCGCACTTTTTTGGGAATGGGTAAATACTAAAAACTTCTAAATTCGCGTCAGGATACGTGAACTGATTCGTAAGACGGCTCAGGGCTCTTGCGCGAATGTTCGTGTTGTCATGTTTTTGTACGATAGCGCAATAAATGAATATTGTATTCTACCATATAAATGATAGTACTTTCATACTGATAATTAAAGCAATTCGTGCAAAATTATTCCCTGACCACTCCAAAATATCAAAAACGCACAACGTTAATATTCAAGTTTTCACTTATGTCACTTATTACATTCCCGGAGTGCAACCCGTCGTTTTTTATAGTAAAAACGGGTATACGAGCGAATGGGCTGCCTTATGGAAAGTAGTTACCACTGCTGACAAGAGCGAGTTCGAATGCGATGCCGGTCTTTAAAGAGAAGTTATTAACCCTCTCTTTAAAAACCGCTTGGTCGGTGGGAAACCCGTTCTAGAAAGGCTATTCCAGAGATACCAGGCAGGCGGCTACCGGTGGTAAAAAACTGTCGTCGATAGCCACTGTAGTTGTTCCTGGGGCGTCGTCATTTTATGGACAAGATCTGAGACCCCGTACGCAAGTCTGCTGGTTATTATACCCTTTTAATGGAAAACGACAATGGCGAGCACTGACGCTATCTCTGTAAAAATAGGTAGAGTGAGAAATGCGACTAATACAGCTGCAGTACAGAACTATCACCTGGTAGAATGAAGTACTCTAGTATCATTAATATACATAATAAATATATTCATAGTCCGCTATAAAATATTATATGCAAATAAACAATAGTATGCTAATATATGTGGGTATATATTATATGTTATAAAATTATAAAATAGCTTTTGTTCTGTAGACGCTGAAGATATCAGGTATGTTTCGGTCTCTAACATAATATTTTGATTTGTTTGCGTCTGTCTGTTGATAGACGATTGGTGCCATGCATCGGAGCCTTTATTCTCAGGGGCCCTTTGAATCCTGACCAGCTTTCAATAGCTCTAGCGAAATGTTCTCCCATTTTCGTAATGTAATTCAAAACTGTTTACAGCATTCTGAGAGTCCCCGCAAATCTCCTCCATCTCTGTTAAATTTCAACGACTGAATTTAAAGCTTCTCAACTCGCAGAGCATCGTCATTTCTCAGTGACAAGCGATGGTCGCGGGAAAGTTGTCTTTTTTTAAAAATGTGAGAATTTATCCGGAGTTGGGAAAATCTGTAGGTATAATTAAAATGTATGTCTTTTTAGTTTGACTTTGTCAATTAACATCATTAGACTCTTGGAAAAAGAAGAGTTAGCGGTATTTGGAAATGACATCAGGGGCCTACCATGAACTCTTATATCAGTATCATTTCCATCTTGCTAAATGTTCGCTTTTATAAGTAACTTTATGATATATGTTATAAGGTTGTGTTTCTCCGATGGCAATTAGTACTCGTATTATTTATATAATACTGTTTTAAGAGCTTATAGTTATCCTCCAGGACTGTGGTAGGGGTTACATTCCTAAACCTCTGTTGATGATGTTAGACCCAATAAAAACATATGCAATGTTTAACATTTAATTAACATGGGTTTACAGGAACAAAGATATTATCTTCGTTGAAGGAAATTAATTGAAGGTTAAAAAATACGTTTTAATGATTAACGAGTGAAGCCGCGTGCAAAGGCTAGTAATATAATACAATGGTAAAAATAAAACCATTTTTTCAATGCTCGTGACGGAACAAAAGTTTTAATTACAATATAAATTACCCTAATGACAGGGAAGTAATTAACCAACGATTTAAAAGTTATATGGTAGTTTTTATACACATCGCCATCGTTTTGTCTGGAGACTAAGAATTGCTTCATAGACTCGGAATTATTAAATGTAGGTCCGACCTCTTTTGAATAATACAGGCTTTATGGAGGGTGAAAGCCTTAATGGCAGCATAGACCAACTTACAACCATGTAGATCTTTACACGTTGAGACAATGCCTTCGCTCAGTGTGCTTAGTGGCGGTGAAAGAGCGTATTTATTTACAATTTTAAAAGTTAATCTTATTGATAAAAATTAATCTTTTGGCCATCGTATCCTTATGATAAGTCCTTACATTCGATACCCATATCTCATAGATAAAAATGAATCTCTTGTTCATTGCATACTTATGATAAGCTCTGTCATTCGGTACCCATATTTCATAGATAAAAATGAATCTTTTGTTCATCGCATCCTTATGATAAGCTCTTTCATTTGGTACCCATATCTCATAGATAAAAATGAATCTCTTGGTCATCGCTTACTTATAATAAGCTCTTTCATTCGGTACCCATATCTCATATATAAAAATGAATATTTTTTTCATCGCATCCTTATGATAAGCTCTTTCATTCGATACATATATCTCATAGATAAAAACGAATCTTTCGTTCATCGCATACTTATGTTAAGGTCTTTGATTCGGTACCCATATCTCATAGATAAAAATAAATCTCTTGGTGAAATAAAAAAAAACTTTATTATTAAATTTGGAGTAAATCTATGGTCCAGACGGATTCCAACCAATGTTTACAAAGTGTGTTTTCAACCGTCTAGAACCCCAATCAGATAAATTACCGATAGGTTTTGTAGGAGGCTACTGATTTTTTTAAAATTTTATGTTAATCTTTGAATTCATAGAAATCAGTAATAGCAGAACAACTAATAGTCTAGTCAACATGTGCCTTTTAGGTCAAAATTTTTAGCTCGCCTCGGAAAATTATGATCGAGGTATAATTCGATTCGTCATCGCATTTAGAAACTTTTTGAAAAAAATATCAACCTCCATTAAACATTGAAAAAAAATTATGATTATTTTTTAAACAACGCATTTGTTTATAACAATTTTTGAAACAATATTTGATAAAAAATATTAAAAATCATTTTATATGTAGCTTATGATCATAAGAAAACGGACCAATATCAATATTATAAATTTTTATTTTTGTTCATTGCTTTATCCTATAGGTGCTTGATTTTTTTTCATTTTTTCATTTTCATATTTAATAAGTTTAAATAATATTTATTCATTAAAGGTCTAAAGTGGGCGGAGCTTACACAAGCGAGAGTTCCCGTTTTCGACCGTATTTTCAACCCTTTAGAAAAAATATAAATATTGGTCCTAGAGTTCCGGGAGGTAAGACTTGTTTTAGGAAATTTCTTCCTCTTTATGGATCTTTTTTCAAATTTTGAAAATTTTTAGTGCTTTTTTAGATATTCGCAAAAAAAAACAAAACCACCCTTTGTGTTTTTTACTAATTGTTTATAACTTATATAATTGAAAAAAAAATGTAGGTCGGGATTGGAAATGTGCCCGGTTGGCGATAGGCTTGCCACCTATCACATTGTGGGACTTAGTGTCTTTGGCTAGTCGTGGGTGCCTTGGTTGTACCTCTGCCAACGTCTTCGGGGATATGGGCGTGAAGATACTTTTTTGTTTATAACTTATAATTTTTGCAATCAAAACTCCAAATTTTTCAAAACTTTTCTAAATGCGATGACGAATCGAATGACACCTCGATCATAATTTACCGAGGCGAGCTAAAAAATTTGACCTAAAATGCACATGTTGATCAGGCTATAGTAAAAAATTATAGAAACTAATAAAATAGTTGAAAGATAAGATCGCATGGGTCTGGTGGTTTGTATTTCTAACAATACTTCATACAAAGATACACGCGAAACACATGGCCTTTGGTTGCAAGTGAGTAAAAGATTGCGTGATCTGAAGAGTTTGGGTCCAAAGTGTATTCTTATCCTTCGATAGCGGTGCTCTCTTTCAAATTGTCAATATCTGGAAACATTAATTACCATTTGCTAATGTGGTGACTGGAAGTATTTTTTTTACATGGCTAATGTGTTATAAAACTCGCGGTACTTACAACTTCACCGGACTTAATGGGCGAGCAGAGTGCTCAGCCCCAGACATCGTTATTCAGAACCTATAGAATTTTGCGTGGTATCAACCGCACCTTTATGGCAACTAGTATGCCCCTAACTAACTAGTTTCACCGTCCTGGTTCAGGTTCGCTGAGTAGAATAGACCATCGGCCTCTGTGCCCGGCATCACGTAAGAGGCGAGCGTTTGTTTCATTATGTCATTACTAACAAGATCACTGGTAGTAGCGTGCTGTGCAGGAACTTGCCCGGATAGGGATCCACCGCCTTGCCCTTTCCTGCTGCCATAATTACTCTGTCATGTTCCGGTCCGGAGGGTAGGCGGTAGATTTACAAAATAGGCTTAACTCGGGACAGCAACGCGCTATACGTAACATCTATGGTGTCTTTAGGCCACGGTTGTCTCTTATCATCAGCTCTTACCATTCGCTGACCTCTGACATAAAAAATTCAATTCTTACCATCTTGTTTGTCTATCTTATAAAAAACTACTTCCTTCTTTCCAGATATTAGCGTTAGCGAAACAGTTGGACCTGTCAGAGCGGCAGGTGGAGCGGTGGTGGCGACTTCGTCGCTCCCAGGACAAGCCTTCTACGCTGGTCAAGTTCTGCGAGAACCTCTGGAGATGCACGTTCTACTTTTTTAACTTCTCCTACGGGGTCTTCATTTTGTGGGATAAAGAGTGGCTGTGGAATATCGACTATTGTTACATTGGTTATCCGCATCAGGTATGTCGTATATTTTAATTTATGTTATGTTTGCAGATGTGCAACCAAGGCTCCCACGACTAATACTCAGGTTACTATGCTATTTTGTAGAGAACTGCATTTTCTAGAGAAAATTGCAGCAGGTATCACCGTGTCGCCTGTTCTTGCTGCCGTATTCAGTATCAGTGGTGCTGGACGCTGGTCAGCTGAAGCTCAACAAATTAACTTAATGATGTTGTATATTATAGCACTATACATATGTTATATTCTCGTCATAACTAAGTTGGAAGAACTTCTACAAATTTTGAAAGAAAAATAAGGTTTCACCTTTTTAAAATACCTTAATTAACTTTTTGGTTTAGCGGTTCGGCGTTGGACTTGACTTCTTGAGGTCCTGAGGTCGGTTCTGTGAACAAAAAAAATGTGTGCTTAACTTAGGAGTGCTTAAGTGAGAGCAAGAAAGGGCATGCTCCGCTGGTTTTGTTATGAGGAAGGAATGACAGATGAGAGATTGACAAAGTAGATATACAATGCGAATATGGACTTTCTGGTCCCTCCTTCAATCATGAAAGCTATTAGTTTTTTCAGTATTTTATAATAACAAAGCAAATCAATATATTAACCTATTAATCTAATATGAATATTTTTTTTGCTTCACAGGGTCTAACAAATGACGTGTGGTGGTACTACATGATATCAGCTGCATTTTATTGGGCATTAACGTTCTCTCAGTTCTGGGACGTCCGGCGGAAAGACTTCTGGCAGATGTTCATTCACCATATTGCCACCATCCTGCTGCTGTGCTTCAGCTGGGTCTGCAACTTGCATCGGTGCGGCACTATTGTGCTGCTTGTACATGACTGTGCTGATATATTTTTAGAGGTATTGCATCATTTTAATACATGATGTCAAAGGCGTTTTACTGCACCACATATCTTTAATTATTCTTGCTTTACTTCAGCGAGGTTTGCAGCTTGTATAGCTGCGGTACTATCGTGCTTCATTTACCCGTTTGATTTTATAAAAAAGTTATTTTATAAAAAAAAGGTTGCTTCATTTCATTTGGTTGCTATTATTGCTAGTTTAGAGTTCAGAGTAAAAGGTGTTGATCAACATAATGTTTAATATCTAGACTAGATTCTTTGCTTATACCATCGTTATTTTACGGAAGCGCGAGTTGGATGTGTCAGAAAAAGCATGAAAGTACTCGTAAGACAAATGCGGTTGAAATGAGAGCGCTACTGAAAATCTTGTGTTACGCTCTCTGAGCGCTTTCGCACCAGTGAGGAAGAGTGGAATCAAAAAAAAGGGAGTGTAGAAATGCTCAGTTAGTTCTGACGCATGGAAGGAATGACAGATTAAATATGAATTAAAAATGTATACAATTTTAAAGTGGATGGATGGTACCCGGGGAGACCACGTTTGATATTCAGCGATCGAATCGCTCGGGTTTATTTACCCGAGGGTGGTTTCAAGAGTCTCTGAAACCGACGTGTTTGTATGAAATTTGGAGGAAGTTAGACCGTCTGCAAGTATCTTGACCTTTGGCACTCAATACTATCAGCCTACCCTGTAAAAACCTTGCATCGAGGAGGCACTATTGTGCTGAAATGTTCACAGTAGTAAGTATAGGCAATTAAGTATAGGCCAAAGTAAAGCGGTCGATAATAATTCGTGCTACACAATGCGAAACTGACTAGCTGGTGAATCTTACCTTCTTATCGCCGTCTCTTTGAACACATGTTTTACTCAACCCTGTCTAAAATTCTATTAATAACCAATAATTCTCCCCGTGTTGGTCCGGGCTCCTTTGCAGAATAGACCACCTGCCTTCCTGCCAGGCAGCTCGTAAAAAGCGAGCATAGGCTTACCGTCACTAACACCGTGACATCTGACTAGGTGGGAGAGTTTCGCAGCGACTCACCCGGATTGGTACCACCGCCCTACCTATTCCTGCCGCCATAACGTCATGATGTGTTCCGGTTTGGAGGGTAAGGTAGCCGGTAAACCTACTTTGCTCGAGGCCTAATATCCGGGCCTCAGGTTGGCAACGCACCATTACCACCTTTGGTGTCTCTAGGCGGTGAGAATTTCTTACTGTCAGGAAATCCGTGTGCTTATTGCCTTCCAATATCATAAAAAAAAAAAATAACATGCTGCCACGTCATCCACTCGTAGCATGTTATTGTGTGTTGGTTAGATGTAAATTTAGGTAAAGAGTAGTTTAAATTTGTTTTGTGGTAATGTGGTTAACTTTTTGCCTTTTTGCGTTAAGTCATTATTGTATTGTTTCAAAATATGAATGTACCATAATTTTGAGAACACACTTCACCTACTCGCAGAGTAATTGTACTGACATCGTTGTCAGCATCGTCGTTCAGCCCTTAGCGATTGCCATGTCTCTTTATCATCTGCCTTTATCGTCAATTAATACCAGGTCGTGATCCATCTTGTATAGAATTTAAAATGTTTGTCCTCTGCATTTGTTGAAATTTCGTTGTGTACACACTTAAAATAACACTTATACTTTTTCATAATACCACGATATCAGTAACTGTGCAAAAGTACAAGAGTAAATTATGTAAAAAAGTTGCCATCTAATATAGTTATTTGAGCTAGCTCACGCCAGCGGCTCCTTCCGCGTGCTATTAAGATTTACATTTTTTTCTTTATTTAAAAATATTTTGATGAATTTTAAAATTAGTTCAATCCTTTAAAAAGCGTGAACCCATACAAATTAATTTAGTAGTATTCCCGTGATATACTAACAAACAGACAAGAGTTTTCAAAACAATAAAAAAGACGGGTTGCACTTCGGGAGTGCCGGCAGAAGTGAAAACTTGAAAATTAACGTTGTGCATTTCTGATATTTTGGAATGGCTAGGGAATAATTTTGCACGAATTGCTTTATTTATCAGTATGAAAGTACATACTATAATTTATGTGGTAGAATACAATATTCATTTATTGCGCTATCGTACACAAACATGACAACACAAACACTCGCGCAAGCGCCCTGCGCCGTCTTACAAATTTTTGATTAGGTCACGTGTCCTGACGCGAGTTTAAAAATTTTTACCCATTCCAAAAAAAGTGCGCAACGCCGCTAAAAAAGTTTTCACTTCAAAATATTTCGGATTCAAATAATTACACCGACCTACATACTTAAATGTTCTCCAATTACCACAGTTTTTCATGAAATTATCATAGTTATGTGATGATTTTTCATTTAACAATATCAAATTTGTTTTCCAGGCGGCAAAAGCTGCGAAATATGCCAATTATCAGAAATTGTGCGATACCATTTTCGCTGTGTTTACGATCCTGTGGATTATTACAAGACTGGGAATTTATCCGTTCTATTTTATGTGGAGGTATATATTTTTTTATTGTATTGTAGGCAAATAAATAAACTGATTTCGATTTTTCAATATGGAAGACTAAGGATATGTTTCAGTTAATTGTTTTAGTCGATTGGAATAATTGATGTTTAATTATTTATACGGTAAGATCTCTTTTTATTTTATTTGTCGATATTTCGGCCTAGTTGCATAGGCCGTGGTCACGATTTATTAATACGCGACGATTTAAGTTTAAAATCCTATAATTGATGTTGTTAAAAAAAGAGTGTGAAACCTGCCAGTGTTGCTACCTAAATAGTTTATTTAATCGTATTGGAAGGCAAACATAGTTCGATTTATGAATGTGGAAGAATAAGGCTAATGATGCTGGATCGATTGGATTATGTGATGTTCTTGAAAAAAAGTACGAAACCTACATGTAATTGTTGCAAACTATATGCTAATAAAGCATTGTTTTTTCGGAGAAATGATCTATATCCAATTTTTGTTTAAATTCAAACAGTATTAGTAAATATTAATTAAAAAAAAACTATTTTATTGAATCAGGCGTTACTTTGCGGAAATCCATTATAAAAGATGTAAAATAAGCCTTTATTTTGCTAATTCCGCGTAAGCAGTGTAACCGTTGTGGCAAATAATCCTCCAAACGACACAGAATGTGACAAGCCTAACTGACGTTCCCACCACCCACCTCCGCGACCAGAACACGAATATAGTAAGGGCTCGGGAAACAATATAAATTGTCACGTTCTTTACATGTGACAACCCTACCTAAAGTTCCCACCTCCCACCTCCGCGACCAGATCACAAATAGAGTCCGAACACGGGAAACAAAACCACTTGTCACGTCCTTCGCCAACTTTGTCGAAGCACTCACCACAGAGAACACCAAATCGCACTCGACGTACGTTTCGCCTCTACACCGAGGCATCCTCAGGAATTCGACCGTACCGTACGTTCTCGTGTGTCGTCGTTTGTACGGTTTTAAAAAAAACTGTATTGTTTCACTAGTATATTAGTTTTAAATATATTATTATATATAATATAATTATATTATATAATTAGTAAGCCGGGTTTGCTTTTATTTATTTTTATTACTTTTTAATAGAAATAACAAAACCACGAAGATGCTATGAAAATGTATGTATTAAGAAACTTGTTGGCTAAGTTTATACAAAAAACTTAGCTAATAATAATAACGGAAACCGTGCCAGTGTTTTCTTACATCAATAATTGCAAATACCAAGAGCCAAAGACGGAAAGTGTATTTTATGAAAAAAGACGTTACATGGGCGAAAGAGCTTTTTGATGGAAAATTGCCATTGCTGTTCCCGCGAAGTGTTAGATGTAACAACAAAATTTAGTTGCCAATGCGATGATAGTTTTAACCCTCCTCTTAAAACCTCTACGCACAAGTGTTTGAAAATAACCCCCAATGTGTCTAAATATTTTTTTAAGTTTCTGGCATTGGTGTTAACATGTTAAGACGTTGGATTTAGCAAAATCTGACTTACATTGTTCAAAATTATTTATAGTTCGTTGTCTTAGTTAAAACGGTGGCCTTCTTACTCAAGTATATATAGTGAGGTTTGACGGCAATGAGAAAATACACGATACTATAATTTCTTCGTGAATACTTCACTTGTGCAGTTTAATTGAACTAGTATGTGACTCCAGGTTGCTTAGGAGTATCATAGTACACATACGACGAAACACTACGTAGAATGCGCACAGGGTCTACATAATTTGATCCCACCTTCCCATTTTTATACAGTTAGCCATGACTACTGCAAGCTTTATAGCAAAGCAAGCTTTTTTATTATATGTCGATATCCCCCGCACACGTACAAATTTGCCAATACATTTGTTGTTCGGACTGCAAAGGGCTTGAATTCTTTCCAAAATGTTTCCGGAACAGCATAATGTGGAAGTAATAAAAGCAAGATTATATAGATTTCTAGCTAAATATGCCTCCACTTTAGACTCTGCCTAAGCTTTCCATCAGACGGGTTTCGAGTCATAACACTGAGCTTTGAATCCTAAAATAAAATCTCCATAAATATTATAATTATTTCAGTTCATCGATAAGAGCACCAATGCTGTTGCCGATGTTCCCCGCCTACTACATATTTAATTTGTTGCTGTGCCTGCTGCTCGCTCTCCACCTAGTGTGGACGTGGCTTATACTCCAGGTCGCCTATAAGGCGATCAGCGCTGGTCAGGTAAATTTTTGTTTATTTATTTACAAATTCCTTATTTTTCACAGCAGAATTGAAAATTAAACAATAAATGATCACATTAATTGCAAAAAAGTTATAATTATTCTACTTTTTTTAAAAAAAAAACTTTGACTTTTATTTCGCTGGTCGGTATATGCTCAAGCTAGCTCACAGCGAGGTCAGAGGTGCAAACAAACCGCGCAATATATGAGGTTTTTTTCGGTGAAACTTCTTTCCTGTTACGCTTTACGAATTTTAATATTTCTTTAATTTTTTTATCTTGTTCTGTTTTTTACGCGATGTAAGCATATTAACTCTCTTGGTCCTATTTGAAACCATAGTCTATAGTTTATTGCGGCTTTGACTAGTCTTGAGTGCCCTGGGTTAGGTTGTACCTATCTGCCTATCTCTTCAGGGATACTATCGTGATTAAAAAATCGATTGTTGAAGTTTATACGGGAACGCATAGCATCTGTTTATAGTTTATAGTTTATACCAACTACAAAGTGCAGCACTATCAAGCCCGCAATACATTTTTCATAATTTTAATCTAATAAACGATCGTTTTGACTCAAGAAGAATAGTATATTATGTTAAAGTGTGCATGCTGCGAGTCTAATGAAGGGGGTAAATATATTTTTTCTTTCTGTTATGATTCACCACATTGTTTGCAAATATTTCCAAATAGGCAATATCAAATAGGGGAAAATTTCCCACTCGTCTGCTTTTAACACTATCATTTTTACCAATGTTAAAAAAAATGTTAAATGTATTCTTGCATTAATAACATCAAAAAGATTTTCATCAAGCTCCAATAATGGATTGTATAATTAAAAAAAAAAACAAATACTATCGTATTTGTAACTAAATACTAAGTACCATATTATTTAAAAATAAGTACAATATATTCGATTTAAATATATAGTTGAGTCATAGTTCTTTAGTTGAATTAAAATACAAACTATAACGGGATGAAAGAGAAACTCTAAAAGTAAAACGCGCGCAGTAATAATTGTAAGCTTAGGAAGATAGTCATCGAAGTCCAGATATACTTAAAAATCTTTTGACAGGCTTTCTATTATATATGCTTTTCTTGAATACCTAAAAGTAATGTTAAAAACAAATTTTAATCACCCGCCAAACTAAACTGACATTTCATATGTACCACCCTAGTGCGGGGACACAGTTTTAGTGATGTGCGTTATGCATAACCGAATACCAGCTATATTTTGAACTTCGCTGTCAACACAGTCGTGCGGCAGTCTCATGTAAACCGAAAGTGACCTTTCTAAACATTTCAGATGGAGGGTGACATAAGAAGTTCCAGTTCAGATATAAGTGACAGCTCCCATCAGTCCAACCACAGTACGCCTAACCGTGTTCATAATAAGAAGTAAGTGAATACACATGATTTCTTTCCATTTTCGGTACTTGGTGGAAGTCTATTGTATATTTTAATTAGGCTTGTTCTTAGTATGTAACAAATGATTTATATAACATTTCATTATTTTTAAATGTATAGAACGTTAGGATGATTTTCTATAGGCCCTGACTTGTGCTGGATCTGTATCGTGGGAGCCGGGAGAAGAAGTTTAGGTCTCTATTAAATTATTTTTTTTAATAGTTCTGGCAGGCAAATGGACAGATTTTCTATGGATAGGATGCCAAGTTTTCCTTAAACAAAGATAGTAATGGTGCGTTGACAACATGTAACAAGATTGTCAGTCCCTTATAAATTTACCCTTTTTCGGTCCAATGCTGTCCTAAGGCATTTTCCCATCGCCCTAGCACTCATTCACTTTTCGCAGCTCGTGTGCAACTTTGACGAGTTGGTTATTTTTGAAAGTAAAACCATATTTTTTACTCGCTTATTTTGATATCATTAAACGCTTTACCTTTACTAAACAAAGAGTACTGTCGAAAATGAAAAAAATATCACTTTAAAAAATGAATACACAATTGAACTCCACCAAGAGCCGACGATGGAAATTTCAAACTATGTAAACTCATCCATTTTATTTTATTTTCAGGGAGACGTAGGACAGGAGTGGCCAGTTGGCTTATCACCTCTACTGTTGTATACTTGTACAATTACATTCGCTTCACATATCTCACATTTATATTGAAAGTTATTGCGGTTGACACGATTTTATGGCAATTGTTGTTAAACTATTCAAGATAATATGTGACAACCTTCCAGAAAGTACAGGGATTATTATGTAGTGGGTGAACTAGTTAATCAGTGCAAATTTCGAGTAATATAGCGTGGAACTCGTTTGGTTTATAGTATTGTATGTACCGATCGTTAATCGGTAACTTTATTCTTAATGTACTTATTACTAAAAAACTACCGAAAAATACGGGCGCGTTCACTGTTTAACGCAAGTAAAGCATTGTACTAACAGACGGTCGTTAGTTATTCGAAAAAACTTACTTATGAACTGGTTTATCAGTTAGGTAAAGTGGTTATTAAACTGCTCGTCCGTTCAAGCCCACTACTACTTAAAAAATATTATCTATTTAAAAAAAAAGCAATCGCGTGATTTTCAAAAAAGCTTCATTGTTAGTGTTTCTCTTGAATAGTTTTAATTTGGTTTTTAATTATAAGTTTTTTTATTTGTTACGTTTTTTTAAGTACATTAATTCTTGAATACTTAAAACGTTATTACAATTGAACTTGTTCACGACCGCTTTTAATAAAGCTAAGACAAAACATATAAGTCAAATAATAAGAATTAATAGTTGCATTTAACGCACTTGTATTGTTTCGCTTAGGCACTACCTCTAGTCTTAGTTTAGATATACATACACCATAATAATAAACTATGAACATTTCCATATTAAACTAAAAATAACTACTTAACGGTTGTATAGATTAAAGATATTGGTGGTAATTCTGCTGAGCTCCAACTAAACTTATTGTAGGTGTATGCTATATTTTTCCAATGAAACAAAAATAAAGGAGATGGAGCATTTTAGTAGAGCAGTTTAGTTAGGTCATGTCAACTTGTGACGATTTTAATCAACGTTTTTCATAAGACGTTTTTTTTACATGTGTACATGTAAAAACTAATCTAATAGCACTAAACGTGTTTTGTCTCTCTTTATTACTATCGTTGAAAGAAGATAACCATAACTTAAAATTATTTTAGATACAAAATTACCACCAATGAAGGTTATATTAATTTTAAGGTTGATTGTGGCGCCATCTTATTATACAGACTGGAGTTATAATTCTTTTGATTAGAATTTATCATTCTTTAGAGGTCATTCTGAAATTACGTCACATAAATTTTAAGGGATTTTTAACTTTCACCCACTTTTGAATTAGTGATAATACAGTTTATACATTTTCCCGTACTATGACTAATGTATGTAATAAGGCAGAGAATAAGCTCCTGACTCTCCTGACGGTCACAGCCATTACGGCGGCAAAAACAATTAAGGTAGTGGATCCCTACCCTGGCAAGTTGCTGCATAGTAGTCTACCATCAGAGAGTTTTTTAGTAATGACCTATTTAGTTTTAACTCGCCTTTTACGATCTGACGATAGGAAAGCAGATGATCCCGCAGGGGACCTAGACCAAGACGGGGTTAAATTATCTCTTTTAGTTTTTTTTATGTCCGCATAACTTTATGTATGAATTTCTACGTTTTTTAATTCGACCGCCTCGTTGGTCGAATGGCTAGCGTTAGCGTATATTTTAGCCTTAACATTATTTTCCATCATTAATACCAAACCATATAATGGCGTAAAATTATAGCTCTGTGGTCTAGCGGTTCTGTTGTTGGACTTGACTGCATGAGGTCCCTCAGTCTGGGTTCGAATCCCGGTTCGGGCAACAAAAGATATAAAAAAAATGTTGCTCGGGATAGGATATGTGCCCGGTTGGCGATAGGATTGCCACCTATCACATTGTGGGACTAAGTATCTTCGGCTAGTCGTGGGTACCCTGGTTGTGCCTCTTCGGGGATATGGGCGTGAAGATACTTTTTTTTATCTTATTTAAACAGTTTGTGACGTAATTTTTGAATGACACGTTTTCCTGATTTTCGCGTAGTATAATCCCACCAAAACCAAATTCGTTGCACCAAAGAGGATCACATTCCAAAATTCGCCAATAACTTACCAGAGTATTATTATATTAAACTTAATTTATTTAGATTTTGGGATTTTGCTTCATTTCAAGATGAAAGGCTTTCTCGTTTGTTAATTTTATTGATTCCTGCGAAAATTTTATATTATTGGATTTAAATTGACTGGGTTAGTTCCTATTTCTACTTTATGGTGGTTTGAAAAATGAACCATTTTGGGGTTCCTTAACAAAGAGGTCACATATGCGAAAAATTGCCTGTTTTTTTTAAAAGAACTACTTAAAGTGTTAGACAGTAGAAAGTACTGGACGCACTATTATTTCGTTCTTATTTATGAAGGATAAAAAAATAGCATATAATGCCTCGCGTGTGAAGAGGCGCAGTAAGTTTGTCTATTCATTAGTGATTGCATTAATTACTTTGCAGTCGTCTTTGTTGTGATGTTAAAAAAATATGTTTAAAGTTATTTTAGTAAGTTTAAGAACATTATTTCAATGTTACATTTCAAAAATACTATTTCGGTTATGTTTTTATAAAAATGTAGGTATATCTTTTAAAATTTTACATTGTTTTGTGTAGGGGCTATTTTGTGCAATTTAATTATTGTCCATATATTGAAAATGCTATCAGATTAGATTTCTAAAGGCCAAAAGCCGAAGCCAAGATTGTTATTTTTTCACAAAAAAGTAACCAAGAAATTGAATTTTTCGTTTCTTTAATTATTTGAAAGTTTATTCAATGGAAGATATGACTTGGGAACAAATTAATTTATATATTTCTTAAGATATAAGAGATATTCGTATATGAAAACAAGCAGTCAGTGAAAATAAATTGGTTAGGAAGCACATCTATGTACCGAGAAATGAATATAAGTCATCGGTTTAATTTACTTCCATGTGCTTCTCGTTTGTTATTTCTCTAAAACATATTTAAAAAAATGTTAATAAAAATATGTTTTCAAACGAAGCTGTGCATTTTATAAATTTGTTATTTTTTTCGGCACAATGACAATAAAAAAAATTAACTTTTAAGGAGTACAAAAGCCGCAGTTATCTTTTAGAAAAGAGATATCTTCCAGTCAACGATTTAAAAAAACAACCATATGCATAGATAATTCAAATTCAGAAGGTGTTGTGAAGGTGAAGGTGTAATGGGTTATTTAAATTATGAAAAATAATTTAATTTTATTATCTTGGTTTTAGTTATTTGGGACACAACATAAAACACAGATCAATTTCTTGTTATCTTAGAGTTAATACGCATGCCAAAGGTATTGGATAGTATTAAACCATAACGCTTAATTAATTAATTTTTATATCTCCAGTTACTGGTGACCAAAAATTAGGAAGTTAAAATTAAGTACATTTATTTTATGTTGTAAAATATTAACGATGTTGCAGAAAGCAAAATCTTAAGGATTGTTTGAGATTAAAGAAATCTATCTAATCTAAAAACTAAAAAAACTCTAAAAACATCTAATGCATTGGGGCATAAGGCTGAGCCTGTTTTATAAAGGATATGTTTTGTAAAGAACTTTGAGTAAAGTTTTTATTAAAAAAATATGTCATGATATCAGGCATTAGTAACAATGAACAATCCACCTGATTTTGCGGAAAAAAATAGTAAAAATTCCAAATTATTTTAAATCGTTATTCCCATGATCGAGATTTCTTATTTAATTATAAGTAAGAATTTCCGTTATCTGTTAATTTTATTTTAAAATTTTATAATATGTTGATTTTGTCGTTGTCCTAATAATTTGTTATACTTAATGTACTGGTAAAGATTATATTTTACAAAATGTTAGAACAAAAAGCTTTTAGTTGTATTGATCAAAGGTTTTCAGCGCACAATATAATTTTAAGGTTTAAATTATTTTTATATATTTTCAAGATTATTATTACTGTCTGTAACGGACGTCAAATAATGATTTGACAAGTCTATAAATGACAATATCGTACTGTCAAAAATGACAGGATTCGCTTTAGCGTCTTCGCACTATGTGTTTTATATGATTTTATTTTGTAGTATCAAATGCGAAAACAAAAAGAGATGACCTGTTATTTATTTAGGAATGTTAATAAATATAATGTTAATTACCATGTGAATTATTCTTAACCTGTCATAAATATGTAACGATTTTGACATTTATCAGTAAATGATATTTAATGTAAACTTTTAATTATACATAATTGAGGCCTTTAATATAGTGATTCAAAGTAAGCTAAATTAAGTCCTTCACTGTGTTGACTTATTAATTATACACAGATTTCAAAAGCATTACGGTTTTCGGATTTCATTTAGTATTCTTCCATACTCTTTTGGCGGCAATATTAATTATTCAAAAAATTTGACGAAATTTGTTAAAAAGCTTACTTTTCGGAAGAAATAATTCTGCTAACTGATAAACAATAATGTCTAAATAAACACATATAGAACATATGTATACTTTAGGTATATTAAAATGATTGTATATTATATGCACCAAGCTGCTTCGGCGAACTTGGTTCCAGCCGTTCAGTTTGTTTTGGAAAAATTAAATGGTGTTTTACCTAGTTTCCTCGCAGTCGAACGAGGTTCCTTATCCGCGTCCTAGTTCTAAGCTATCTCTCTATCAATTTTCAACCAAATCGGCTTAGCCATTCTTGAGTTATAAATAGTTTAACTAACACACTTTCTTTTATACAGGGTTACTTGCAAAAGACCGGCCAAATTTTAATTTAATATTTACTTTTGTGAAAATTCACTTAAAATAATCCGTGTTAATACTTCACTTGTCGTCACCCTACGTCGTATCTAGTACGAGTCCTGATGTCACCAGCCTGCGCATGCAATTGTGGTTGACGCTTACATTATAACCATGCACTTTGTATTTTGCATCGGGTAAATTTGGCTGGTCTTTTAAATTTAACCCTGTATGTATAGGTATACAATAATTTTAATTAATTCACTATAAGGTTCGTGTCACGCCCCTTACATATCAGCAGATGGGTCGCACAGTGCCTTCAAGTTGTATGGTTGTTGTTGAATTGTTGTACTTTAAGTTCTACGTTAAAATATTTGCTATGAATGAATATTGTTTGGTTACTGAAAGTATGTCGTCAGTATGTAGGTACATTATGATTGTAGGGATGTTTTTTCTCTAATGCGCACTTTACTGTAGTTTATAAAAATACTGAAACGAAATTAGCTAGTTGTATCGTATGATGTAATAATTAAAAATTCTATACATAATAGCGATATTCAATTGAAAACGGTATTTAAATGTGGAATAAATTTGCAAATAGCGTATTCTTAATGGTATTACAGTAAGCTTCGAACTTATCTTATTTTCAGCTTAAGTTTATTTTTACAAATTTAAGCGACAACAATTTTGTACAGTTTACTGTCTAGATGGCGTTTGAATTGTTATTCAGTCTAGCCATTTTCCTTGAAATTGGTAAAATGCAATTAAAAATACAAAGCTACAAAAAATCAAATAATGGGGGTAGGCCACACTTTTTGCATGTGCAGCTTTCGGCGGATCTATACAACCTTTTTTAATTCACTTCAAAATTATAATGGTTTTATTACTTAATATACTCAGCCTCTAAATGAGTGTAAAATGTAGTTTCATCAGATATATTTTTTAACATTACACCTATTTGTTGTGTGCCAGAAGTTTTACTGCAACTGACAAGGTACCTACTCTATACCTCTTTTGTGATAATAGCCTACCATAGCGTTATGCTATTTTATTATTCTATGTAATTTCAGATATTTCACGGTCAAAAAGTCGCTATTTTATTTATTGAATATTACATTTTTGTCCTACAGAAGGTCAATGTAATGCTAACATATATTTTAAAAATAGTTCTATACTTGCCTGTAATAACTTTTAAATTAATTGTAATAGTAATTTGTCAAGTTTGTTTAAAGTGGCGAGTATAAATACCAGTTAAACTATTAAAACAATTTCATTTAAAATTAACTTGCTATTTTGTTACATAAACGCATCCATTAAATTATTTATTAATTTTTATTTTGGGTCGACTATTTTTAAACACTAAGATGATACTGTTAATGATTTTGCTGTGTCATTTTGAGTTTTATGGAATTTGTGTAACTGATATAGAAGTATTTTAATTTATATTTATGGAGTACCTACTTAATATCAAAATACAATAGCGAGTGGTTTGAACGCGCATTGATACTGACACTTATAACTATTTTATACTTTAATATTTAGAAAAACTTGCAAATTCTAGTCTCTTGTAAATACAAGAATAAATCAGTATTAGCGCAAGCTAAATTAATAACGGAGTTAAGTTGAGATTATATGATTGTTTTATTTGGAAAAGATGAATCTTATCTTATACAGTTTTAAGGCCAACCTACGCGATCAAAGCGCGGCGAACGCTGTTTGTGTTTACTTAAGGCGCCTTCCACACCTAGCGCCGCGACACGGAACACCGCGTCACCAAAGCGGGAATCGGGCGAATTGCGGTCATACGTGTGCACATAAATTACGAGTATTTCTCAATATTTTAGTTTCATTAGAATTTCATGACTCCGATGTTAAATATGATGATAACCAGATATGACGCCGCCTTGTTGGTCGAGGGAATGCGTCCATCCCTAACCCTACTAATCATCCGCAAGCCTTGGGTTCGACTACCGACAATTGCATTTGTGTGTCTGTATTTCTCGGTCTGAGTGTTTACATTTATATAAGTAATTATTATATGTATTAGTATCGTTGAGTCATTCATACTACAAACAAATAATATGATGTAGATAAATTTGTGGTTAGATCGGTTCGTGTAATTTATCCAGAAACATTTGTTTATAAACTTTAGGAAACGTGTGACCAGAGTGAAAATTCACTAAAAATATAGTCGCGCCGAAGACTTGTGTGCTCGCAAGTTTTGCGTTGTAGACGCTCTTGCTTAGCGTCCCGAGTTTTGGTCGCTTAGGTTAATCCGAACCATAAAATGTAATGAGACATTACTCCGTTATACACTAAAGAATAACATTTTTAAATTTTAATTTCTTATGCTCTCTTTTTTGACGTCATCAAAATAAAATCAAGCAACAATTCTAAAATCAGGAATCTAATCCGCTCCGCCTATGGGCAAAGTTTTTTTTATTAACGTACATAACAAAATAATACAGTAAATGTTTTGCTTTACTGTAACGTATGTAGGTAATTTATGTAAATAAGCAATTTCAAAATGGCATCATTAATTTAAATAATGAGAATAGAAAACCTGATTTTACTAATGAAATCTTAACTGCGTGATCAACCCGCTTGTAAATATATAATGTACTTTTAAATTACAATTTAGCTGCCTTTCTGAAGTTGACAAAAAATTTTTGCATTAAAAAACACAAAAAATGACATTTTAATTACATGGAATGGAGACTATCAGGTTTTATTTAGTTTTTATATTATGTTTAGGTTATCAAAAAACCTGTTTTAACTTTAAATATCTTCACACTTTCTAAATATTGTTTATGCTTTTGTCACATTTCTTATTATATATCTCTTATATAAAACCAACCATAAAACTTTAGAGATATTATAAAAAAATATTTTACATTGGTATTTTTTGTGTAATACCAAAGCTAATTTATCAATTAATGCAAATAATATAATGCGATTGTGCATGGATAGTAGGTACCTGGGGAGACCAAGGTTGACATTCCACGACCAGATCACTCGGATATTATCCGAGGGCGGGGTCAAAAATCTCCGAAATCGGCGAGTTTGTATGAAAAGGGTAATGAATGTGAAGGAAGCTAGACAGGTTTGTCAGGATCGTGAGGTCTGGCACTCGTCGTAAGGGACTTGTCGTGAAGATACGTAACTTATCTATTATCTCTGGTAATACATAAGATAATGTATTATAGAAAGAGATAATGACAAACACAATATATTTGCTTTTCATCTAACTCATTCGATGATACGCTACATAAAAAATAAATTCACAATCCGACAGTCGCATGTGTGAATATTTTTTTATTATTAAAATTAATTTGTTATTGTTACTGCAGATATGGTTACGCATATATGTGACCACTACAAAAAATAAGCCCAATATTAATAATCTATCCAAGATAAAAGATGGGCCATGGATCAGTTACTAGGCAACCACTGTAATTTTTTAATGATAAATAAAAATATCTTAGCAACGAAACCTTAGAATGCCTATCTCTATCTGTAGAAATGTTATTAATATTATACGTAAAAACCGTTAGTGTATAGGGGTCAAATATCTGTGAAGCTAGATGTACTCAAAATAAAGTTATTTATCATTTCAATGTCAGATAAGCAAGCAAACAAAGCAGCAAAACAAGAGATAGGTATTTGAAACTTATGTTTGCAAGTTTTTGTTTTTTAAATTCAAAATATATTTACTTTTTTTTAGTTATAATTAGTCAAAAATACATATTGTACAGTTAGATTTCTTCTATACGAAGCACTACCTACAATAAATTTCACAACGTTACCTTTTACTTTAGACATTTTATGTAATAAATCGTCAGAGGTAAATGTTAACCATTGACTGGGAATATTAAGGCAGTGAACGGAAAAAAGGTTAAAAACAGTCTGTCATGTACAATTTTATTGATTTTTTAAAGAAGAATACTTCATTGAAGTAATTCTTCTATTTAATAAATGCACAATTAGAATTCGACGAAAATAAGTGGTATATTTTTTTGGCAAATATCGTTCTATGCTTTTTCCGTTTACTGTTTCTAGTAATTTTAGGTAAGGAGAAATTTTACAGTATGGCTAATTTAAAAGTATCTCAGTTTGCACAAATATATCTAATTATGAACTGTAAATTAATATGATAACTCTGAAGGTTTGCTTTAGAAGGTTTTACTTAAGCTTATTTTAGTCGGATTACTTCTTAACTTCTTGATAAGGGATAAAATGGTGTTGTGACTGTAACATAATGTTCCGGGAGGTGGGAAGGTCTGGTGTTTATGTCAGCTTTGTTGCACATCGTTGTTTTGTATGCGAACAAATTAATAATGAAAATAAATGACTTGATAATATATAATGTTTTGTTTATTTATTGTTAGCTATTAAATATAGCTTTATACTAAAGTTATTTTTATCTGAGATCCTCCTGATAGTAAGACATAACCGGGGACTAGGGACACCATAAATGTTACAGGTGTTTCGCTGTCCTGTGGCCGAGATGTTAGGCCTATTGTGCAATTCTACCGGCTATTCTAACCTCCGGACCGAAACAGGACTGAGTCATCAAGGCATTATTTACTAGGTGGTAGAGTTTCCCAGCGACTCACCCGGATTGGTACCACCGCCTTACCTATTTCTGCCTCCATAACGTCATGACGTTTTCTGGTTTGGAGGGTAAGGTAGCCGGTAAACTTACTTTTGCTCGAGGCTTAACATCACGGCCTCAGGTTGGCAAGGCCCAATACCACCTTTGGTGTCTCTAGGCGGCGTGAATTTCTTACCATCAGGAAATCCGTCTGCTTGTTTGCCTTCCAATATCATAAAAAATAATAATAAGGCAGGGGATTCCTACTCGGGCAAGTAGCTGCATAGCACACTACCAGTAGTGGTCTTGTTATTTATGACCTATGTTTTAACCAGTGCTTGCTTCTTACGACCTTCCTGGCAGAGAGGCAGATGATCTATTCTCCTCAGAGGACCCGGATCAAGACTTGTAAAAATGTAAGTAAAATAAAACAATTAGAATCCAAGTAAAAAAAAATATGTTAAAATGCTGAATCACTAAAACTCGAAAACGCCGGACGGTTTAGATTAGGTTTAGTTTTGAAAATATTTGTGGAGGCTTAGGGAGGTTGTTCGCCTCTGTGGTCTAGCGGTTCAATTGTTGAACTTGACCGAATGAGGTCCTGGGTTCAAATCTTGGGTCGGACAACAAAAAGAAAATTTGGTTTTTCCAATTTACTGATAAAAAAATGTTGCCTGGGATTGGATATCTGCCCGGTTGGCGATAGGCTTGCCACCTATCACATTATGGGACTTAGTGTCTTCGGCTAGTCGTGGGTGCCCTGATTGTGCCTCTGCCTACTTCTTCGGGGATACGGGCGTGAAGAAAATTTTAAAAGAGGAGAAACTGCAAAAAATCAAATAATATTTTAATTTTTCCTATGTAAACTGTTATTTATTGCTAATGTCAGAAAGAACGAAATCCGACGATACAATTAGTATCTGATACATTTTATATGGCTCTCACACTAGGCTGAACCCGTTCTGTAAGTCTTCAAACCTTCCTCCAGCATCGAGCTAGCAAAGGCAAAAAGATTTCAAACAAAATAATTCTCAAGCTTCATTAAATACTAGCCGTTGCCCGCAGCTTTGTACACGATATGTTGAGACCATTTTTTGTAGTAACTAGTGAGCGGTAAGAACGCAATATTTTCCAGTAAAAGGTATTCTAAATTTTGACTTTGGTTATATGATACTGCACAACATTTGTTAAAAACCTGTTTTTTTGGAGTGGGTAAAAATTTCTAAACTCACGTCAGAACGTAAGACGGCGCACTGCGCATGCGCGAATAAGACAGCGCGAGATCTAAAATAAAACGTAGATTCAATGCTGTTTTTGTATTGCTTAGATATTTCCGAAGATTATAGGATTATTGCAATACAGTTTATACTCATATTAATTCTGTGGTAATATAGTTTTTATCGCCCAATATTAATAAGATAAATACTAAAAAAAATTATTATACTTTTCTAGGTTCAATTGTTTAAATAAAGCGTTTTACCCTTACTTTAGAAGCCCAAGAATATGCCAGGAGCTTAAAGATAAGTTATTCAAATTGTTCGTAAATAGATCGTGTGCGTAAGTCATGATATAATTAGTACTACTACCTAATAATAGGTGGCAATTTTACCAATTTCTTTTATTTAAATGTTCTGCTATTCAACAATAGAGGGCGTGTAAACAAGAAATGTGTATTTACAATGCCAAGGCGACAATCAAGAAGCTTTATGTATTATTATGATTCTTGATTGTCCCACAAAATTATTAGACGTTTCTGTGAGACTTTTTTCCACACGTTCGCAAAGCAAATCTTCCTTTCTCCCAAACATAAGATCTTTCAAAATATTTGATTAGTGTAGTACGACCACTACGTCCAATGTTTCTAGTTAAGAATTTTATCTAGTTAGTAGCGTTAATCATAATCTATGATAATAAAATAATAGGAAAACGTAAAAAAACTGTCAAAATTAAATTTTTGCTGCTCACACTTTAAAGACTAAATGCGGAATCATAATATTATGTGGATTTATTTAAAATTATCTATGGGCGAAATGAAAGAGTGGCGAAATAGCGATTAATTTCTGATTTGAGTTTTGGCGCCATCGAGAGAAAAGATGGTCGAAGTTTTTTCATAATTATTGAATTTCGTGTTGATATTGAGTGAAATTAGTCAATTTTGGTGGCATTTTGTACAATTTTGTTCAGTGAAAGTGCTTAAATGAAATAATCATGAAGAAACTACCGTATAGTGTATTTCCTTGTTGCTTCCAAATCTCATTACATGAGCTTGAGTAAACAGTCCACCGCTTTACCCAAGAGCCTGACATGATTTCCGGACGACTTTTGACTGATGACTAATTAAAATAATTGAAATTGATATAAAATTTGATGCAAATTTCTACTTGACTAATGGTTAAATAATAACGTGAAGGCCAAATCCTAAAGAAAGAAAGAATTTCTGTTTTTTTTTTTTGAGTGGCTAATACCAAAGACATTATATATAATATTATATTTAATCATCATCATCATCATCATCATCATTTCAGCCATAGGACGTCCACTGCTGAACATAGGCCTCCCCCGTTGACTTCCACTTCGACCGGATGGAAGCGGCCTGCATCCAGCGAGACCCCGCGACCCTCATAAGGTCGTCTGTCCATCTCGTGGGCGGCCGTTCTATGCTTCGCTTGCCGGTGCGTCGTCTCCACTCGAGAACTTTTCTGCCCCAACGGCCATCAGTTCTCCGCGCTATGTGCCCCGCCCACTGCCACTTCAGCTTGCTAACCGGGCTGGCTATGTCAATGACTTTCGTTCGACTGCGGATCTCCTCATTTCTGAATCGATCTCGCAGGGAAACCCCGAGCATAGCCCGCTCCATACCTCGCTGTGCAACCTTGAGCTTGTTTATCAGGCCCACAGTAAGAGACCACGTCTCGGTGCCGTTATATTTAATTATCTCTGCTAATACCTGCGTTGCTAACCTTGCGGTCTTTACAACTTCATCGGACTTTAGCTACTGTTGAATTTTGGCATTTTTTGTGCTTTTAGCACTCTTTTAGTATGAAATTCATACATAGCATATTTAATTTTTTTTGTTGTCAAAATATTAGGGTGAAATAAACTTTATAATATTTACGTTACATTAATATTTGGCCTTGGAAATATGAAGTTGAGGTTGATATATTAATTTTGAGATATTTGCATAATTTTATTTCACTATGCTAATGTGTGCTAACCTTGTAAATAATATTTGTTTTTACTTAATTTGCAAATGTAGGTATTTATGTTATCAAAACTAATCTAAAATTTTATTTACAACTGAATTTTTCTAATTAAATTAACAATTCCGTGCAAAAAATACTACACAGGGGGTAACCCTGGGTTAGTTCCCTTTTCTTCCGGTATACCTAATACGGAGTAACAGTAGGTACTTCGCCTTATGTCAGAATAACTCGTTATATAAATACAAATTTATTTAACGAGTTGTTTGTACTTTTTTATGAAAATCTAGTGTTTTTTTAGTTAAAACCATGAAATTTAGGGAGTTTTGAGATCAAATCTAATGATTTTTTTGCGAGGTGGCATCACCGCTTGTAACAGTTGTCAGTTGTCACTTGTCAATTGCTGTCAATTTTGTCAGTTGAATTTTGTCCGTGCCGTAAGTAAATTTACGCGAGTTTTATGCAAGCCGAGCCTAAAAACGGCGCTTGCTTGTTTGAATTATAAAATAAGTTCCTAATATTTATACAAATTTCTATTGAATAATACGTGTTCACATAATATTTTCCGTCATCAATGTTGCGCCCGCTTTTAGACGCATTCTGGAATGAAGATGTGTGGTTGCCGCCTAACACGACATGGGCAGACATTGCGCCCGGTCCAGATAAGGCTGTAACATATACAGACCATAGGCACCTGATCTATCCGATACCGTTAGCCTTAGTTTTTATATGTCTGCGGTATATTTTAGAAAGGTAAGCATAACCTAATTGCACTCCATGAGGGGCGTTTACAGTTATCGCGTTTCCGTCATTTTATTTGAACAATAATTGTTAAAGAATTTTCACATAATTGAGAATATTTAGGTGTCGTTCGTTGGTCACTGAAAACATCTGCATTTGAAAGGCTGCTTTAGGTGAAGGCTACTCGTCTACTTTACGTAATAGGAAATAGGGTGCAGTTTACAGAATTAGTATGAAACAATGTCAATATTTAGAAATTAGACATGTTATTTAGTAACTGTTGCTAATAAGTTTCTAGTGGTAAATACGTGCTACACGGAGTAATAAGATTTTCTCGACAATTATGCATTTTAGTGAAGTAATGTTCACTTGAAGGTAATTCATTTTAGTGTAATAATGTTCACATAAAGATTATGTGAACATCATTTCACTAAAATGTATAGTTATGTTATAAACATATTAAAACTGCCTTTCTTGCCAGGCAGCTCGTAAAAGGCGAGCATAGGCTAACCGTCACTAACACCGTGACATCTGTCTAGGTGGTAGAGTTTAGCATCCGAATTGGTACCACCGCCTTACCTATTCCTGCCACCAAAACGTCATGACGTGTTCCGGTTTGTAGGATGAGGTAGCCGGTAAACTTACTTTTGCTCGAGGCCTAACATCCCGGCCTCAGGTTGGCAACGCACCATTACCACATTTGGTGTCTCTAGGTGGTGTGAATTTCTTAACATCAGAAATCCGTCTGCTTGTCTGCCTTCCAATATCATAAAAAAAAGCTAGCGTATTTTTATCTGATAGTATCATTTATCTCTGTTTATAGGTAGATTATTGACAAATTTAGCCAACTGCCTTCCACACCATAAATAAAATATAACATTTTTAAACAATGAAATTTAAATAAATAATCAATGGTGTGAAAATATCTATGAAAATGGGGATTATTTATTTTTATACTGTATTGTAATTTAGTTTTACTATTTTTTTTTTAAGTTATACACTAGGTACCTTTGTGCCTAGTCGATTTGGTTAAACAAACTTATGGACAACAGAGACTAATATATTTTTCTTTTTACCTGCATATTTAAGCAATCAATATTTATATGTACTTTATCATATTTTTGTATCAAATACAAAAATTGCAACTTCACTATTATATCAAAA
>NJDC01003731.1:141257-199623 GCA_002245475.1 Calephelis virginiensis
CCAGATACAACACTAGCTGAGGCGCGGGCGCAAGGCATGTGCATCGCGTGCACGGGGAGCGCGCGGAGTTAGCGCGAGACGGGTGCGAGGCGGGGCGAGAGCGAATTAACTTGGTTAATGCAACTAGAGAATATTGGTGTGACAATAGGACTCAAATTATGTCGAAAAAAAATCAAAGCATGTTCGACGCGGGGGATGGCGAGCGTGGCTTGTGATTAGCGTGCGCGTGTCGTCTGAACGCAGCCTTAGTGTGTTCGGCTAGTCGTGGGTGCCCTAGTTTTAATTCTGCCTAACTTTTAGGGAATACGGGCGTGAAGAATCTTTACTTAACTACATATTGATTTAAATGCCCTTCGCATTTCTTATTTGTATTGTAATATTTAAAAAAAACAATAATGTGGTCTCACAGTCGCCACATTTTTTAATGGCGAATATCTGAGAACACTTAGGATTTTGAGACAAATCGTGCAAGTTAGCAACAATCTTTACATTGTGGGTGTAAAAATACACAAAAATCATTGCCCCTGTTTGTGGGTGCGTAAAAATGGTATTATGAACTTAGCCTTTCTGAAAGATAAAACCTCGACCTGTATTATGATTTTTGCGAAATTTGTATTCAACAAACCGTGAATACTGGTCCATTGTGTGCGAATATTTGTGTAGAAATGTTACCCACAAAAAATCGGGGATTATCGGTCAAGGCCCCACTTATCTACTACTAGTGCTCAAGGGGGGTATCCAATACGACAGAGGGGTGGAAGGGGACTGTGTAATATAGTAACTATTCTACGTAAAAAGTACTTTGGCTGCTATCTTACTATAAAAGAACTGAGGCCTAACACCTGTACCTATGTGTCATGGGTCTAAGTTATCTCGTACCATCAGGAGAGCCGTGTTCTTTTCCTGTTTTAGAATGAAATTTTCGACTCTTCGAATCGACGAGCCACTCATGACCACCAATTTGATAATTATTTCTATCTCGTTGCTTTATAGCAGGGGTGGGCAAATTCTTTTGACCGCGGGCCGGTAAATTAAAAAAATGTAGTGGCGGACCAGTAAATTATAATTAATCTTGAGGCGGGCCGGTTTATTAAAATACCCAAAAATAGCAGTAAATATTACTATTATAAAACGATGTATAAAAATAACATAAGGCAATTTTTTTTATTTTACAATCCTCTAATAAAATTAAATCTATTTATGAAGTCATAACATATGAAATACGCAATATATATGTTTGAAGTATCGATTCAGTATCTTAACTGTTCAAATTTCAATAGTCTTTTAACATTTCGACCATTATTTTTGTAAGGAAGTTCATATTTTTTCTAAAAAAAACCTCAGCGGGCCGGATTAAAACCTCTCAAGGGCCTGATCCTGCCTTCGGACCGTAATTTCCCCACCACTGCTTTGTAGGGTTCCGCACGAATATTTTTTCTTTTTCTTCTAACTGTAATTCTGTCATTGTGCTCTTCGTCATCGTGTGCCGGTTTTAGGCTTAATATTCCAACCCCAAGTTGACAACGCACCATCTCATGTGCAGCGTATTTTTATAATGAGATCAGATATGTTGTTTATATTCTAACACCATGAAACTACACTTCTAACAGGAGATAATAAGCAGATGGCTCTTTTAAGGACAGCGGTAGCCGCTACCTATAATTGTGTACTAGCTGACTCAGCGAACTTCGTATCTCTTCACATTAACAGCCAATAACAGTTTATATGAAAAAAAATACCCCAATTTTGAAATAATTTTCATTTGTGCGCTGCTCCTATTGGACTAATAACGTAATGTTGTGTAGTCTTATTATAGCTTTCCTCGATATCGTAGTCACTGTGCAGTACTGTAAAGTTTAAAAAAAAATGTAGAAATGATAATAATTATTTGTGTATGTATTTGTTTGGAAACTTTAATTTATTAAGTTACTGTTTGTGCCCACCAACATAAGGAAAACCTGTTATTAGCCTCACTTATTCAGTGATAATAATTGTATAAATATTAATGTGACGCTGTTTGTTTTCTCAATCAATAATAATAAATAAATCGCCTCTGTGGTCTAGCGCTTCAGGTGGTGGACTTGACCGCATTAGGTCCCGGGTTCGAATCCCGGGTCGGGCAACAAATAGAAAATGTGGTATTTTCTAATAAACAAAAAATGCTCGGGTTTGGATATGTGCCCGGAAGGCGATAGGCTTGCCACCTATCACATTGTGGGACTTAGTGTCTTCAGCTAGTCGGGGGTGCCCTGGTTGTGAATCTGCGTACGTCGTCGGGGATATAGGCGTGAAGATACTAAAAATAAATATATAAAATATGGACTATCTAACACTGAAAAAAAATTTTCAAATCGGGCCAGTAGGTCCTGAGATAAGCGCAAGCAAACACACACACACTTCAGCTTTATAACATTAGTATAGATTTATGTACAAAAATTAAGGTTTGTCGGTCAAGGCTGTCGCTATACGTATTGTAAGAGATCTAATGCTTGGGTTTGATGTGATTACGGAGGCGACGGCGAGGCCAATAATATATTATAGTGAATGTAAGTGGGTGTTCGTGGTATTATGAGTTTATTTCCACCTGATAGGAAGGGTTCCTATTAGAGGGTAAGGGTTCGAGAGGAACGATGTATTACGAACGAGATATTTCATGACCATGGCCTTTATAATATAACCGTACTAAAACTGCAGAAACCGACTTCGATTTTAATGAGTCAGCCATCTAGGTACATAAATTAAGTATTTTCCTCGATTTCCCTGGGATTTATCACTTGATCCAGACTTGACTTGCTGGCAACGGAAGTAAGCTCTTTCAATTGAAATTAGGTTTTTTTTTTATAAACAGTGCAGATATTACGTTAATAAATATCAGAAGTGACGTTGATGTGTAAATCGATTTCCATATAAAAAAAATATATAAAGTCGGAATTATAAAATAATAATTTAACCTTCTTTTTCAAAGTACGTTAAAAACTCGTCTATGCTTTACGGGTTTTGATCTGTTCAAATCGATATTATGATAGGAGACGACGCTCATGGACTTCTGCACCGTTAAAATTCTTACGGGTCTCATCTTAAAGAGTAGCCTTTAAGACGACGTTTCTAATTACTGCTACGACTAGAAACAAACAGGTTGGAGTGTCAACCAATAATATGTTGCCATGTTATCCACGTACAGCATGTTATTGGTACCTACGGTGTCAATTTTAGAGTGTTTAGTTAAACAGGCGGCTATTTTTTTTTATCATTTTTTACTTTCCGCTTTGGTCTCGGTCCGTTTGAAGAATATACAAACTTGGCAGCCCTAGCAAGGCTGACGTATATTCTGCGTTGAATCGCCCGATGCTTAAAAAATGTTTCATACCATTCATCATTATTTTTATCGTGACTAACTGCTACAAATTATCAACTGCATATGATTCATAAAATAGCCTACTTATTTGATAAGATCACAATCTATTGCCAGCTTCTTAATAGGTTTAGGGCTTGTACACAAAACTGCGATGCGACGTCGCATCGCAAAAACCTACGACCTCGCACGACGCATCGCAAGATCATACGAACTTATTCGCATCGCGTATTTCTGATCTGTAGGGTTACTCTTGAATGTCGATTAGTGCAATATTGGAAATTGGAATCGGATCTGTCACTTTAGGTACTCTTATTAGCGAATTATTAAAGTTTAATTAATAATAAACAAAAGACGATTTTATCCGATTCATTGAATTTTGTTGTAGCTAAATGTTAATCATCCGTTATTACTGTGTTCCAGAGTACCTAAAATGACAAATCCGATTCAAATTTCCAATTTGCATAAAATCGATATTCGAGAGTAACCCTACTGATCATCGCGATGTTATGTCGCACTTGTTGACCATGTTGTCAGTTATGTTAATATGTTTAGTTCGCTCTGAGACTGCGAGTAGGCAAGACGTGTACATTAATGTATAAAATGACAGAGTACGATGCTAATTTTATAATATCACTGATTGAGAAGCGCCTTGTTCTTTGGGACAATAGTAATGAAGACTATAAAAATCATCGGGATTCACAACAGTAATAAAAGGATGAACCCAAAATCTTCTTTGTTTCATTTTCCTGTATCTCCTAAGCAATAACAACAGGGCACACTTCTTTTTACGATCCATGTCACGACCTTGTTTTCAACAAATACATTTATTACTGTTGACGGTCGTCGAAGGAATGGTCAGTGGTCACCCTGGAAGACGCCCTGCCGCACAAAATCGCATCCCAGCAATTCGTGTCGCAACATTCTGCGTTGCGAATTCGCATCGCGCCGTATCGCAGTTGTGTGTTCAAGCCCTTACTTTTTACGTAAAATTAAATATTTATGCGATGTTATCCTAGATTTCACTACTAATTACTTTCTATCAAAAGCTCGGGATACTTATTTTAACCGACTCCATAAATGAGGAGATTCTCGATGTTTTGTTTTACTTTTTTATATTTGTTACGTGATTAAGTACTCCGTCAATTCCGATTATGATGTTTTTTATGGACCGAGGTGGTCCCATATTCATTTTATCGTGATCCGACTATTGGTTTTTATCTTGACGACCTCATCATCGATGAAGATAGGGGAAAATGTTATGCATTATAAAGTGTAACTCAAAAACGACTAGTAGTATGTTGATTAAAATTATGTGGGACCATTTTGGTGCCATTTGCTATCTTTTGAAAAAAGAATTATCCAATCGCGACATGGTATCCAATGAAATAGTTAGAGCCAGTTGCAGTTGCAGTTTTACTGTGCTTAATTGTCCTATCAATAATATTACAACTGGTTTAAATAATACTTTAAATAAGTAATAAAGCCTTTATTATATCATGCTATTTTATTATTAATCATTTTATAAAATTAATCATGCTATTTTTGCAAAGTAACACCTGATACAATAAAATAAAACCAAAAAAAAGCAGGAAGTTAGTCCGGGCTGCCACGAAGTTACACACGTTTTATACGGCAGGCGTCCGTTTAAAAGGTAAAAGTATGGATATGTTAAATTGTGCAAAGTTTGTAATCGTCCCGGTAGACAGACCTCTTTCAATGGATGCTCAGGCGAAGGGCGTCAGAAGCAGGCACTGTCAGTTTAGACTTTACGGAGACGGAGACTAAAATCTGAAGTGTTAATAGCAAGCAGCTATATCTGCATCATTGTTGTTATAGCTCCATGCGTTGGCCAAGAAGCTGGACATGTCAGAGCGTCAGGTGGAGAGATGGTGGAGGCTTCGTCGCAGCCAAGAGAAACCCTCCACCCTGGTGAAGTTCTGCGAGAATATCTGGAAGGTTACCTTCTACGTGTGCAACTTCTCGTTTGGTCTATACGTGTTGTGGGATAAGGAGTGGCTCTGGGACATCGACCAGTGTTATATAGGATATCCTCATCAGGTAATTATAAAGACCAAGGTTTTCTAGGGAGTATGTGGCAGTTCCTTTTCCGACTGGAGACCGTTGAAATTAAACTATTTTTGTAGAATAACATTTATTGTGTAAATATAAAACTCAGAAAAAATAAGAAAAGATAATACGTATATTTTTATGACATTGGAAGGCAAACAAGCAGACAAACCTCAAGTGGCAATGGTAAGTTTCCAACCTGAGGCCGGGATGTTAAGCAAAATTTAGTTTACCGGCTACTTTATCCTCCGAACCGGAAAACGACAACGGCAAGCACTAACGTTATGGCGCCAGGAATAGGTAAGGCGTTGGGTATCAATCCAGGCGAGTCGCTACCGAACTCTATCACCTCGTCAGATCACACGGTGTTAGTGACGATAAGCCTATGCTCGCCTTTTACGAAATGCCTGGCAGGAAGGTAGACAGTCTATTTTGCGAAGGAGCCCACACCAACACCATTACCACCTCTGGTGTCTCTATGCATGAATTTCTTACCATCAGGAAATCCGTCTGCTTGTTTGCCTTTCTATAATATAAAAAATACATATCTTCACGCCAAGTCCCTTACGTGGGAGGCAGAGAGTATCGAGTGCCAAACCTCTCGGGGGTCTTGCAAACCTGCCTTGTTTCCTCCACATTTATTATCCTTTTCATACAAACACGCCGGTTTCGGTTTGTTAGTTTGAATATTAAACTAACAACATATGATATGATGAAATATGTATTTGTAAATAAAGAAATATGTTTTTTGTTTTTCGGGCAATTAATAATTACAGATAAAAAATAATGAGTATGATAAATTGTTTTCTGTAAAAAGTGCTTAAAAATTATCTTGTTGTGTGATAAAATGTTGATATATTTTACTTTTACGACTAGTAAAATACATTTGCGACATGTTGATACGTATGTAGCATATTCTATCCTGCTATAAAAAAAAAAAATCTCTGAACAAGCTACACAAATTGAATCTAACCCCAAAGTAAGCAAATTATGTGCTCGTGTTATGGATGTTAGTTAACGATACGAATACATAAAAATACTTAAATAGATATCAGAATAAATTTAATAAACACCTAGACCCGGAAATGCAGACATCTAAATGTTCATCACACAAATGCCAACCCTTGTCGGGAACCGAACCCGAGCCTCGCGGTTGGTCGGTGTTGTCAGGCGTGTACGTTAGCCACTCGACCAACGAGGCGATCAACGGTAAATTATTTATATCCCGTTTCTGTGTCGGGTTCGAAAGGCATGGTGTCATAATTATTTGATTGAGACTTTAGGCGTCGTACTAAGCCTTTGTGAAACCAATAGCACAGAATAAGTTCTTCGTACAGAAAATCACTGGTGTATAAAACCCAAGCAAACTTAAGTCTAATATGTGTAGGAAGGGCTCATATTATACTGGTGGCATATACTACCATAGGTGGTAGGCCTATCGCCAACCGGCACATATCCAATCCCGGGCAACGTTATTTTTATTAGAAAATTGAAAATATTTATTTTCTAATTGATTTTGTTGCTCGACTCGGGGATCGAACCCGAAACAATCTACATCTAGTATTTTAATAGGATTGTCGTCGTTATAAACATCATAGATTTTTGGAGCAATAAGTTTGAGAAGTTTTGTACCTATAAGACTTCAAAATAATATACAAACGCCCACAAAATATTGAACTGCAACCAAGATGAAGACAGGGTTGCCATTTTTTCGACGAGATTGAACGACACAAGACATAACAACATACAAGAAAAATCTATTGAAAAAAAATTAAAAGAAAATTGCTATGACAACAAGATGTATGAAAGTAAATTCGTACATTATACCAAACGTCGTATAAATACGATTTAAATCGTAGTGCTGGCAACACGATGAAGAGGAACCGTGTCATATACCCGTTTACAGAAAACAATGTTTATTAAAAGATAACCTCTACTGACATCTTATTGGGGTAATAGATAATATGTGAACGTTAATGAACTTGATCTGTAAGTTACTAAGTGTAAGGCGGCATATGGCTGTATGTACATGGAGCCAAGGTTAGGGCCTACTTGGTGGTATACTGACAGTTTTTTTTTTGTCAGCGAATAAGCAAACGATCAACCTAATGGTAAAAGACAACTGTGGCCTAAAGAAACCATAGATTTTATAGTAGTTTAAAGTTGTCGGACAGAGGATAAGAGCACATTTTTGCACCTAAGTTAAATATTATAAGTGAAAGAGTGTGTATTATTTTAAACTAGCTGTTCCCGCGTTCTTCGTTCCGTCCGTTCAGTTTGTATGGGAAAAATTAAAATGTTGTTTTTCCCAGTTTCCTCACAATCGAACAGGATAAAAAGTATTCTATGTCCTTCTCCCGGTTCTTAGCTACTCCCCGCCAATTTTCAGCCAAATCGGTTCCGCCGTTCTTGAGTTATAAACAGTGTAGCTAACTCCACTTACTTTTACATATATAGAATTTGGTGCATAATAAAGTGTATTCATTCATTCAGAAGATGTTCTCTAGCCAGAATACTAGGCCAATCGTGCAAGTATACTGGCTCCCATACCCTTCAGACCGCATCATGAGAAGAGCTATTGTGGCGGTAGGAATAGGTGGATCCCTACCCGGCCAATATTGTTGCTCAGCACTTTCCTACTAGTGGTAGTTTTGATTAGACCTATTTTACCTACACTCGCCTATTACGAGCCACTTGTTAGGAGGCAGATGGTCTACTCTACCAGCGGATGTATCACTCTGCCACCAATGGTTTTTTGGTAATAACCTATTTTACCTACGCTCGCTTATTACTAGCTACTTGACAGGAGGCGGATAGTAATTTTATAGCAACCGATATCGTATTGACATTAATATCATAATGGGGATCCATCTATGGGAAGTGTATATAAAAAATATTGCCCCATTAGTCCCTTTTTCCTTTACTCATAGTGACATAAGTAATGGTACCATTTCAGGGTATAACAAATGACGTGTGGTGGTACTACACAATATCAGCGGCATTCTACTGGTCTCTGACGATATCCCAGTTCTGGGACGTGAGGCGGAAGGACTTCTGGCAGATGTTCGTCCACCACATCGCCACCATCCTGCTGCTGTGCTTCAGCTGGGTCTGCAACCTGCATAGAATCGGCACGCTTGTGCTGCTTCTGCATGACTTCGCTGATATATTCGTTGAAGTAAGTGATTAATGTTTTCTTGTTGAAATGATACTATGAATATTTTTTGTATATGAAGTATTTATAATTCACGTTTTTAACCCTCAATGGGAAACGAGGAGTGTTATACATTTGATGTGTCTCTCTCTCTCTCTGTGTGTGTGTATCTGTCTGTCTGAGGCATTATAACTTTTGAGCGGATGGTCTGATTACGTTGCGATCTTATTTGTTTGAAAGCTGACGTAATCGATATCGAGCCACATTAGTTATAGGTTTTGTGAAGCGATTATTTTTTTTTATTTTGGGATTATTATTAAGTAGCTGTGTGCCCATGATTTAACAATAGTTATGGTTTTTATAAAAACTCTTCTTAATTCTTCCTCTTAAAATTCCTCTTTTATAGTCTAAAAAATAAATTTCCATTATAAATTTTATTAGACCATTTCAGAATCATTTACTCTTAGTTTTAGTCAGTGACCGCCTCGTTGATCGAGGGGCTAGCGTAAACCTACCGACCACCTTCGAGGCTCGGGTTCGATTCCGCAGATTATATGCTTGTGTTATGGGTGTTAGTCAACGATTCTAATACATAGAAATACTTAAATAGATACAAGAATAAATTGAATAAACACCCAGACCCGGAAATGCAGACATCTAAATGTTCATCACACAAATGCCTGCCCCCGTCGGGAATCGAACCCGAGCCTCGCGGTTGGTCGGCGTAGTTAGGTGTGTACGCTAGCCACTCGGCCAGAGGCGGTCGAGGTAATTGTGTAATGAAAATTTAGATGTTTGTATTTTCGGGTCTGGGTGTTTATTAAATTTATTTAAATATTTCTACATTTAAGTATCTTACTAACACCAATAATACAAAAATAAACTTTTTCAGGGCTGCTTATTTTTTATTATTAGCTGCTCTTATCTTTAAAAAAATAATATCAAATAGTGATGTGCTAATGAAATAATTGGAGTCGGATTTTTCAAGTTTTACTGCTCTTATATTATTATGTTATCATGTAGACTACAAAATGAGATAAAAGTCAAGGAAATAATTATTTTGATATGATAAGTGGTACACGAAGTATTTAAATTGTATCGTAAGTAGTCTAAATACGCGTCACCGCACTCGCTTGTATGACGTCATGTTATTGTAAAGTCGACAGTTATGGAGTGAGTGAAACAAAAATGTACAGTTATGCGATAGAGTGAGTGAGACAAAAATATGTAGTATTTTGAAGTGAAACCTTCTTTAGAGGCGTTGCGCACTTTTTTTGGAATGGGTAAAACTTCTAAACTCGTGTCAGGACATGTGACCTGATTCGTAAGACAAAATTCGTAAGAAGGCGCAGGGCGCTTGCGCGAATGTTCGTGTTGTCATGTTTGTGTACGATAGCGCAATAAATGAATATTGTATTCTGCCACATAAGTGATAGTTCTTTCATAATGATAATGAAAACGGTTCGCGCAAAACTATTCCCTAACCATTCCAAAATATCAAAAATGCACAACGTTAATATTCAAGTTTTCACTTCTGCCGGCACTCACGGAGTGTAACCGTTTTTTTATTCGATATATCTTTAAATTACAGTCGGTAAAGGCATCGAAATACGCCAAATACCAGAAATTGTGTGACACGTTGTTCCTGGGCCTGATAGTGTCATGGATTTCCACACGGATCGGTATCTTCCCCTTCTACATCATATGGAGGTGAGCATACTTCTAGTGGCATTTATTTATATTATTTAAGGTATTGGCAAACAAAAAATCGCCTCTTGTCTAGCGATCCAGTTATTGGTTTTGACTACAAGTGGTACCGGGTTATATTTCCAGGTCGGGCAATAAAGAGAAAATGTAGTTTTTCCAATTTTCTAATAAAAAAATGTTCGGGATTAGATATGTGCTCGGTAGACGATAGGCTTGCCAATTATCACATTGTGGGTCTTAGTGTCTCCCATATCCCCGAAGAGGTAGGCAGAGGTATAACTAGGGCACCCACGACTAGCCGAAGACATCAAGCTCCACAATGTGATAGGTGACAAGCCTATCGCCAACCGGGCACATATATCCCGGGCAACGTTATTTTTATAAGAAAATTGAAAATATACATTTTGTAATTTTTTTTATTGCCCGACCTGGAGATCGAACTCGAGACCTCTAAAAGTCAAGCCCGACGCCGGACCATTAGACCGCAGAGGCGATACTGCACTATTAGTATAACTCGAAAACCACTAGTAATGTTAGTAAAATTATGCGGTACTATTTTAGAACCGCTTGCTATCTTTGGAAGGAAAATAGTTGGAGTTGTTTTTTGTAATTTTATTGTACTTATTTATTCAATTCTAAATTGACACTAAAACGCAAAAAGCGAAGTGACTCCTGTCTATATATTCAGTCATGACATTCATTTCTAAAGCAATGCTCTGATATTCTCTAAATCCAATAGTGATTTTAGTGATAAAATATGTTATTGATTCATTTCTGAAACAAGTATTTACGGTTTAAACAAATATATTTACTTAACAATTGATTAAAAATTTTATTGATATATGTATAGCTATGTAGTGACAACAGCTTGGTTCAAATTGTGAAGAACAGTAGGGGTTACTCATGAATCTCGATTTTATGCTAATTGGAATGGGATATGTGATTTTAGGTACTATTGGAAACAACACAAGAGAATTACTAGACTATGGCCGTTCAGAGAATGCGTTCCTGACACCTATCAGTTAGCACAGCACTACAAATATAAAGCGCTGACATAACTTTATAATAGCGCAATTTAGATTTAGAAAAATAATGTTTACCAAGTTATTTGACACTCAGTTTGGCACAATATTATAACATTAATTGATTATTGATATGATAATGTTGTTTTGATGCTCATCAATTGTTAAAACGGTAAAACACCAGCAATAATATTTTATCGTAACTGCAACGCCATTACAAAGTTACGTCGTCAGTTTAATCGCGACATGTCAGGAACGTATTCTCTGAACGGCCGAAATATAACATTTACTGTTTTTATTTATATACTAACTATTTATATACTAACTAGTATAAAAAAATTAATAACTTTAATTTCGCCTCTGTGTTCTAGCGGTTCGAGTCTTAGACTTGACTTTATGAGGTGCCAGGTTCGATTCCTGTTCGACCAACAAAAATAAATGTGGATTTTCCAATTTTCTAATAAAAAAAATGTTGCTCGGGATTAAATGTCTTTGGCTATTCGTTGGTGCGCGCTGGTTAAGCCTCTGCCTACCTCTTAGGGGATAAGGGCGTAAAGATACTTACTTAATAACTTTATCGGATTCGTTAAATTTCATTTGACCTTCATGCCAATAATCCGCTAGTACTGTGCTTAAGACTGTGTATTATTACCTAAAATGACATTATACCTTATTTCGCGTAAATAAAACAACTGTGATGTTGCAGTACATCAATCCGAGCGCCGATGCTGTTGCCGATGTTCGCGGCCTACTACATCTTCAACTCGCTGCTGTGTCTGCTGCTCGTGCTGCACGTCGTCTGGACCTGGCTTATCTTGCAGATCGCGTACATAACTATCAAGGCTGGACAGGTCCGTATTTTAACTCATAGCCGGTAAACTTACTTCTGCTCGAGGCCTAACATCCCGGACTCAGGTTGGCAACGCACCATTACCACCTTTGGTGTTTCTAGGCGGCCGTGAATTTCTTACTGATTGTTTGCCTTCCATTATCATTAAAAAAATTGATTTTTATTTAATAGTAGTTTGTGATTTCTCAGATGGAGGGAGACATCAGAAGTTCAAGTTCAGAACTCAGCGATAGTCCGAATCATTCTACTTAAATCAGACGCTGGTAAGTGACGTTAGTAATCATAACTTTTTCGTATATCTGCGAACAATTCTCCTCAAGGGCCTAGAACAGCCTTTCCCAAAGTGGGCGATAACGCCCCCTTGTGGGCACTGGAAGCCTAGAGGGGGGCGGTATAAATCTTGAAAAAAATGTTTTTTTTTTTAAACTAGGCGCAACAAATATGTTATTGAGGTTATTGACAAGAAAAAAACGAGGGGGGGGGCGCTACATAACAACTGATTTTCAAAGTGGGCGTTACATGAAATAAGTTTGGGAACCTCTGGCCTAGAAGGATACCTAAGCGGACGTGAAGGCCGCGGACTAGTGTAGTGGACTATAGAGAGTATTTTTAGTATTGTATCCCTAAATAAAGTTGGATGGATGTTAGTAGAAGGTAGACAGAAAAGGGCTCCTACCGCGGCGTAACTGTATGTACGGCAGTCTGAATATAGCTCGAGTAAACGTGACACGAAGTTTTATTTAATTACCGAAATAACACGAACCTATGCTAGTGTGATATAGGAAATCAAATGAAAGCTCTTTATCTCCAAAAGTAAAAAAGATAAAGTTGCTAACAGTAAACCTTTCCTAATTTAATAGGAAGCTGAACATACGGATTCTTGTTCAAGTCCTTACTCTGTTAAAAGGCCAGCTCCGAATTAAGAAAGTATAAGTATATTCATATAAAAGTAATAAAAATGTATTTCATGTTCTAGAACCCAAAAATTGAAAAATTATCGTAAATGTCCCTCCGTTCACGCATGATACAATGTGATGACCAAGGGAAACGGAGATTCTTTTTTATTTAGAAGAAAATTAAAAGACAATGAAGCAGATCGCCTCTGTGGTCTAACGGTTCAGTTGTTGGAGTTGACTGCATGAGGTCCCGGGTTCAAATCCCAGGTCGGGCAACACAAAGAAAATTGGGTTTTTCCAATTTTCTAATAAAAAGAAAAATGTTGCTCGGGATAGGATATGTGCCCGGTTGGCGATAGGCTTACCACCTATCACATTGTGGGACTTAGTATCTTCGGCAAGTCGTGGGTGCCCTGGTTGTGCCTCTGCTTACCTCTTCGGAGATATGGGCGTGAAGATACTTTTTTTTCTATTTTTTTAAAGAAGCAGGTAGATTTCACGATGTCAAGAAATAGACTCCTGTCGTATTCATAAATCGTGTCGTATAAATGTAGTTATTATTTTACGTTATTTATTTAAAATCCTACGTTATGTTATTACTATTCGTAGATAATTATAATAACTAGTGGTTGAAATTCGACCATTATTATTTTCGACCGTCATGCCTAAATATACATTTTAATAATATCAAATCTTAAATCTTACAATGGATTAGTGTAATTTACTTATAAAGGGGTGTCTGTGTATCCCAATATAATACAAATACAACGTTTTTTTTATTTACAAATATGTAGGTTACGTAGTCAGTATGTAACAGCTGGGTACAACCTGCGAGTCATTGATTATTATTTTCCTTCAATTTAATATTTGTGTATAATCCATTAACGTCATAATAATAGGAATATCGTTGAAATAATTACTCGGGTATCTCCATAACATCCCGAGATATCGCAAAAGTGTACTCGAAGATGACGTCACGTTCGACCACTTTGGATAATTTTGATCTATATTGCTGTTAAAAGTCGCGTTTTATGGGAGTCCTTGCATAGTGAAAGTTACTTTAAATTGCATGGATATTCATTGGTGAAATTATTTTTATTATCGGTTCCCCATCCACTTTTGAATGATAATTGGAAATCTGATGTATATAAAAATAAGTTCGCACATTTTTCTTGTGAAACTGTTCACTGTGGACTATTCGTATTATTTTTAATCAATGAAATATAAGTCAGTCATCAAAAATTTACCACCTCAAACTTACATTTGTAAATCAGCAAACAGCAAATATTGATTTTAATAATTCCCTTTTCAGAATCAACATTAATTTATAAATGGTGCATGAAAGAAGGTTGAAATCGAGAGTGAAATTAGAAGCCTTATAGTTAAGTGGTGTATATAAATGTAAATTATTATAACGCGAGACCAACGGGAAAGATTGAAAGTGCGCGATAGTCGATGTGAAATTATACGTTTCTTGTTTTAGAACTATTTTTGTTTTAGATATTAGTACTGTGGTGAAAACCGCTTAAGAACCCCTTATACCTCTCACACAATATTAAGAACCGTTTTTAACAACAGAGAAGGTAAGTATTTACTATCAGTCATATAAAATAACAATTTGAGTGTTTCTTTAAATGTTAAAATTAATATTTTTGTGTTATTGATCTCTCACCCTGAAGTAAACTATACGCTTATGATACGGTTGTTAATTTAAGACATACAAAACATCTATGCTCTTCACTCAAGTGTCTCTCCTTACCGGGAATCGAACCTGACCCTTTCGGATGATCGTTGGCGTCAGTTACCCTTTAACAACAAGGCGGTCTATAATTTTATGAATTTATAAAATATAACCCGTTTCATTGAAATAAAAGGTCCCTCACCATTGTGTTTTACAAAATAGTCTTAACTAATACTTTAACCATAAAAAGAGATCTAACTTATTTTACCACTTAAAACAAAACTTATCTTCTGTAATGTAAAAATAAAGCTTAAAAAGCTTTGGTAACAAGTTGCTGCAGAATATCTCTGTTATAAATCAAACTATTTCTATTAAAGTCGTTTGCACGCGATTGTGGAATCGTTAATTATTTTCTTCAAGTTATCCTCGCTCGACTGACTTGGAAGAAATGTTAAATATTGAGTTAATTTAATAAATTTAGATTTCTACCATTTAAGTTTTTTTAATTCAAAATTTCTTCAGTTCAAAAATTTGGTAAAGTCCCAGTGACCTAACTGGGTGGGTATTCCACTATGGGAATACAAACTTGAATTGTGTAATTGATATCATATGTTTTATTTGTATCTATGTGTATACATATACAAAATCCTCTAGTACTTTGAACCTTTTAATTGAAAGATAGAGTTTATGTGGATGTTGTTAAATTTGTCTCAAAGCCCCAAGTGATCTAAAATATGTGTTATGAAAATAACATAATCAAAGTAATTTTAAGTTACCTATCGCTATCTTCTTTCAATACTTGTAAAAGAAAGAGACAAACATGTTGTAAAACTCCAGTCTAAGAGTGATTTTATAACATCATTTTTAAATTAAGCAGGTGATGTACCTATCAGAATTCAGAACGGTATATCATGAATGTGTTTTTACACATTATGTGCTTGTTTATATCTTTTTTTAAAGATAATCTTGATGGAAAACCTTAATGGGTTTGTCGTTTGGACAAAAGTCAAATTATTTTCATTAATGGGATTAGTACATTGTATTCTTCAGGGTAGAAAAAGAATGGTCAACCTTGTAATGTTTATAGAATAAAATATATAAACGTTTTATTCCAAGTATAATGTCTCAAACTATATTTTAGAATGTTTTCAATGTCTTATGGTTAAAAGTCTGTGTGTTGCGGTCTATTTTTAATATCGGACACATTGTTGTCATGGAATTGACTATAAACATGTTAAAGTTTCACCAAGGGCCGACGATGGATATTATAAAAATATATAAATGATATTATTGCTTTATTGATGGATTGGTGTATGTATATTTTGCTAATCAAGCATTTGGGCATATGTTTATTAATAAGTCACCGAATATTAATAACACTGTTTTCTTAATGTCATATTTACAAATTATTTTTTAAGAACTATTGAGAGTTTGTGTCGATGCTATATATTACCGTAAATATAACCTTTTTTTTATAATACTGTACCAGTTAACATTAAGAAATCTTCTGTTATAAATATAGAACACTTCTGAACGCCCGTATTGTCTGCTGTCTTATGTCTACGTATACTTTCTGGAATGATGTTCAGTTTTGTCTATAGTCTACGATCTCTGCCTAGTCTGATGTTTGTATATTTTGTATATCAATATTTTTGGACTAAGTACCTGTTTACTCATACTATATAAATGTTAAAAGGCTACCAACTAGTATTTAGATCGTGTTTTCTCTAGTTAAATGTTTTAGACGTGTTTTCCAATGTTTCAGCTACAGTCTGTTTAGAAATAAATTAAATCGGTACTTTTTTTTTCTTTATTTGGCAACACGATGAAAACATGTCAACCTCCGCTAGGAGGACATCAAATATATAAACCTATGCACTATATATATCTATGGTCACATTTGTTTGCGCAAATTTTGTAAACAATGAACATGATTATTCGTAGTTGGACTTGAGAAGTCATTTACATGGTGTTTAACAGAATTTAAAAAGAATTTCGATAAAATAACAGTACATATTGCCTCCAATCTGTGACTGGCACAATTAAAACAACTCTTCGTCTTGGAATAATTTACTCCTAGCGGAACTTTTTGTAGTGTTGAAGTGTTCTCATGATGAAGGGGCCCTCATTTTTTGTCTACTCGTTTTGAATGAGCTGTAATTGCATAATACTGCTATTTAATAGTTATACTCGACAAGCTTGTATGTACATCAGATAAATATTTTAGGATATAAAAAGTGTGTAACAAATAAGTACCCTCTAAAGCAAATGTATGTATTTTACTTAACTGCAAATTTGTGAAGATGGGACAAATAGATTTCGGCCTTGTAAAGCTTACTTACTTGTGTTCACGCTAAGTTTCTTACGTGGTAGGCAGAGAGTATTGAGAAAGCTACTATTCGATATTTGGTAAAGGGGGCAAAACATTTACTTTTGGCCAAGTGGCAAATAAGGCTACTAATTGCTATAGGACGTTATATATAAGTCTATTATTTGCTGCTAAATAAACAAGGTTATTTCTTGCCATTTGGTCAAAGGACAAGTTAAAATGTAATTTGATATTTACAGCAATGGTTATTAAAACTGCAATTAGAAACATGTAACTATTTACCGTTTTGCTTAGAGATCTATAAACTTTGTATTATTGTATATGCAAAGAAAAAAATAAATATTTTAATAACCTTTATAATATGTGTGGGTAGAGTTTATAAAAGTATCTAAGTTTAAGATGTCATTAGATTTGTCTGAATGTCAGTGTTCCTAAATATAGTTAAATGATATTACATATAACCGAAACTGTAAAATATAATAACTTCATTTTATTGTACCAGTTGTGTTTATATTATGTTAAAAAATGTATTGACGTTCACTGATAAGTTTATTTAAAAAAATCCCATTAGTATATTTTTATGCTAAAACAAGCTAAGCTTCCTAGGAGCTACCAATTGGTGTTATGATGGCCATATAAAATAGTTGTATTCGTGGTATGGGTAATTATCTTATATTATATTATATTGATTGGCCATTATTGACTCTTGTTTTTGGAAAGTCTACTTCATTTCTTCGTGGAAATAAGACTGTATCGCTTAAATCGATTCTATTTCTCGCAATCGATGCAAACATCAAAATGAATCTTTCTGTATAAATTGTCTTCATTAAGACAGTCTAGTATAAAAGCATTTTTCATTTTGTATATGTGGAACAATGCATGACTAATGAATTATCTTAGGGTTGTGTATATATTAAGATTTGATTTCAGAAATGCACGTATTAAAAATATTTATCCAAATTATAAACTTAACTTCACTGTAATCTTGGAAAATACCGAATTATAACTTGTATCTTTTTTAGTTTTTGGCAAAAGATAATAACATTAGCCATAACGTAGCGGAATTGGTGTCATACATTAATTTACAACAAAATTAACCGTTAAATGACTGAACTAATTTTGGGGATCTAATAAAATAAATTATTTGGTGTTGTAATAAAAATAAATAATTAATGCAATATGGCAACACCTAAATTTTAAGATTAAAAGCAGAAAACGCGCAAGGTTCTTTCCAAAGGAAAATTTAAAGTTATTTGTAAATTTCCGTATGTAAGATTGTATCAAATGGTACCATAATATTTATTTTATTAAATATATGAGATTTAAAATAAAGATAATGGAGAACATTTATTAAAAAGAAAAAAAACATTATTAATAATGCATATTCCAAAAGCAAGTGGGGAATTTTATGAATTCTGTTTTCACGTATTATGTATTTAATGTCTGATGTATTAGATTGTGTTTCGCCTTTAAGGCTAATGATAGGGGAACCAAGAGGGGTTTCTGCAATTTCTCCGGCGCGTCAGACTATTATATAGCAATTATCTTGTACTAAAACACCTCCACTATGTTTCAATGTCTGTCTCCACTATGCATAGGAGGGGAGTAGCTTGTCTAAATTTTTTACTCAAACATGCTTGAGTACCTATATCAAATTTATGTGCAGTGGGTTTATTGCATGCATACAAATTATTTTTCTAACAAATTGAGCATGACGTACTGGATTATAGTCAGAAACTTTTAAAATTAAGTTATCTTTTCGTTAACTATTACAGCGATTATTACATTAGATAATTGACATATTTCCATCATCGGCGACGCATGTAAACTATCAATATCTGATGCACTCGCGTTTGAATAAGTGACTATAATTGTTCTTTCATATTTTAGTACTACTAGTTTTAGTAGTAATTTTACTTTCCGCATCTAGCATCCCGGGCTACAATAAGTTCAAAGGACTACTGTTTTGATAACAGTACGGGAGAATGTTGACGTTTTCTGAGCTGGCCTTAGCCTTTTGTCAGGGTAGTGCGATATCGCCTACTGACGTCTTTATTAGATGCTCTTATTTCGGTAAACATTGAGTTGTTGCATTTTTTAACCGACGACCGTCTTATTAATTAACCAAGTAAAGTTCAGTTGATGTTTTAGTCTGAATCGTTGTATTAAAGTTGAACCTTAAAGTACATATGTCTGGTTGCACTTAAATTAACGGCTTTTCTTGCTCTATAGGCTACAACTACCACGCATTCAACTCCTTTTTTGCTTTGACGTTAGGAGAGTATTATGTTCGACTCTTCTTGTGTCATAAAAGAATGATGTTAATGTATATTAATTCCAATGTCACTTTTACAAAGATAATTGTTTGGTTTTCGCCATGTTTATGCGAGTGATTTATTGTGTGTATTAATTTTATTGTATTATAAATGTCCTTGTTGCTGTACAATATTTTTATACTTACTTGTGTGTAATATCAATGTAATTGTAACTTAATATTCGTCTCTGTGGGACGTATATATGTACTATGTTAAAACCAAAAATATAAATAAAATACTATTTTAATTGATAAAATGTCTTTATTTTATAATATGGATCCAGTAATATGTTATAATTTCTTACTGTGTATTTTATGAGTTTACATATGTGACATGAATGTTACCTATGAATGTAAAAATATTTAAAAAGTTTTAAGTACCTACACTATTTTCTTTGCATTTTTCTCTTACATTCCTACTTATTTTGATAGTAATTTTTGTTCAAGCTAATTTTATAAAAACTTTATTTGATATTGGTACCTAGTTGGAAGATTACTTTGAAATAATTTACCTGAAATGCTCTCTGGTTTAAAATTAGGAAAGTGCAGGTTGATGGTAGTAATACAGGGTGTGTCTTTAACAGGTAGGTTATGGATTACCACGTAACTACTAAATGGAACCAAATATTTATCAATTGTTAATGGCAGCTAGGTTATGAATTAAATGTTATATTTTCCAAAGACTTTTCCTTGCTTAGTTTCATTTTGTTGAAATAGTATATTGATTTTGTTTTAAAAAATAATTAAATCCGTATCAATAAGTCCATGCAAAATAATTTATCACTATTAAAAGTTATATATTATATCTTTATTTAATTCATGACATAATTTACTTTCAGAGCTAAAAAATCTTTGTAAAATATAACGTCTGTATATTATTTCTGTAAGTTAGCAAAAATATTAAAATGTAAATGTTTGCCTAGTACATCACCTAATCTACTATGAATCTGTCCTGTGATTGTTCTTGTGATTGCTGTCTTTTAAAATGTACTGGGTTTGAAATAAAAAACAAAATTTTATTATCACCGATTTTTATTTCAAAATAACCTCTAATTACTAAAATTATTTATGATAAACATAATATTAAAAGTAGCTACGAATGTAGCTGTTCTAAGTGCTAAATCCATGGATTGAAGTCACATACCGCGGTGGGTACAAATCTTACAGTCTTTATTTACAAGAATATTCAGAGTCCCCGGAGTCTGATTCAGATACAGGCGCATTATGGAACTATAGAACAGTGAGACTAATTCTACGCTCATGAATGGTGTTCATGTGGCGAGTTTTAATGGCGCGTTGAGCATCGAAAGGTGTACGGAACGCAACCCGCGCATCGCCAGTTGGCTGACCGCGCTCATTGTACCTACGAATCACATCATCTTGGGATAAATCAAAATCACCGAAAAAGCTTAAAATATCGTCCACAGTCGCTCTAAACGGCACGTTTTCCATTGAAACTACGCATCCAGGCGCACCAAAGTCTTCCAATGCTGGATCCTGGTCTTCTTCCTTACGCATTTGGTCTCGACCATTATCATATCCGTCGTAGCCTCCTCGACCTCTACCAAATCCACGGCCCCTCCCCCGTTCAAAACCACGTCCTCCTCTGTCATTCCAGTTGTTGCGGCCTCTATAGCTACTTCGGCTCTGATCGAAACTGCCTCTACCTCGAGAACTTCCTCTATCATAACCTCCTCCACCTCTTTCGAAATTACCGCGTCCCCTAAATTGCCCTCGTCCAGAGAAACCACCGCGTGGAGCTTCAAAGAATGCGGGTGCAGGTGGGGCATTATTTCCCATGATATGCTGTTCAATTTTTGGTCCTTCCAACGCTTCTTCCACAACACTTCGCATAACTAGATCAACGGTGATGCGACAACCATCCAAGTTCTGGCCGTGTTTAGTAGCCGCTTTTTTCGCTTCTTGAGGTGATCTGAATTCGCAGAAACAATCCCCGGACGGTAGGCCATTGCTGTCTAGCATCAAATGAATTCTTGCTGGTACTGCGCCTGTGTCGGCTAAAAAATCAAGTATAGTTCTGTCGGTAGCTTCTCGCGGTAAGCCTTTCATAAGTACACAGTCAAGTGGCTCATCGTCCATATCAATTGAAATTACATGTTGATTGTTAATGAGAGGTTGTGGCTGAATTGGTTCTGATTGTTGATTAGGAAAATTCGGACCAACAGCAGGCCAATTGCCAGCAGCAGTCCTTGGATCTAGAGAAGGAGCTCCTGGGAATCCAGGAAATTGCGCGTTAGGGAACTGAGCATTGAAATTTTGGGGGAATGATGGAGGGAAAAATGGAGGTCGAGGTTGCATTTGATTACTCGATTTTGCTGATGGACCATTTTCGCCTTGTAGACGTCTTTGTCGAGGATCGCGTGGAACAGCTTGTTCCGGTATCTGATCGATATCAGGCCTATTATCTATCGTGGGCTGTTCGGTTTTCTCATTCGTCGTTTTTTCTTTATTATAATCTTCATCCGAGACGGGGGTTATAATTGGTTGACGTCTTCCGAACATATATGTGTCTTTACGTTCAAAAGCCTTCTTCGCGTCTTCAGGTTTAACAAATTGCACAAAAGCAACTTTAGTGCGAGTTTCTCTACAGTCGTTAAGTAATATCGAAAGCAATGAGAAATCGCTAAACGTTTTCATAATATCATGTTCTTTCACAAAGTTAGGTAAATCTTGCAGTTTTAGCACACTAAAAGTAAGTTTAGGTATTGGTTCGCCAGAATCAGTTATAATAACGTCCTCTTCGTCGTTATCTTCGCGATAAGGAAGGAATGAATCTACAGCGGACTCAAACACTTCATCGTCTAGGGATTCGACGACAACCTGTGCGCCTTTTAATTCATTAGGCTTCTTTTGCAACGCAAGTTGCTTTGAGCGAGGATCGCAAAACCGGACAAATATTGTGCCCGTTCGACGACCCATGCTATCGTTTATCATTTTAATTCCATGCTTATCAATCAAGAATGGAAAGAATCGACGCACATCACCGTAACTGGTGTGATTTGGTGCATTCCTGATAGCAACGCAGCATTCTCTTGTTGGATCATCGAATCTTGACCGATTTTCGCGACGGAAAGGGCCACCACCTCGGGCACTATTGCTGCCACCACGTACATTCTGAAATCGTCCACCATTGGACTGATCGCCTTGGAATGCATTTGGGTTTCGCTTTTTACCTAGCTCCTGTAATTTGTTAAACGCCTCTGCCATTGACGGATCATTAAAACGGTTTTGGGGTTGATCTGGAATTAATGGTATGGGATTAGAAGGCATAATATTCATTTGCGGTATGGCGCCAAAACCAGGCGGTGTTGGTGCTCCAACAATATCGTTGACTTTTTCGAATTGTTGTGGTACATTTGTGGGGGATTTACGATCACCAATTCGCCTGTCCCTCGAACGTCTGGGTGATCGTTCGCGGGAGCGGCTGCGATCTTTCCTGTCCCGTTTGCGATCTCGCCTTTCCCTGCTACGACTGCGATCTCTACGCCTTCTTTCCCTGGAACGTGATCTATCACGCCGGTCTCTTTTTCTATCTTTCCGATCTCTGTCTCTAGATCTAGACCGCGTTCTTGAACGTCGTCTATCTCTCTCTTTACGTTTGTCATTTTTATCATCGTCTTTTTCGTCTTCTTTTGGACTATTAGAAGAAGGACTTACTAAAGGTGCAGGAGGCTCTATAACAGCCGGTTGGGGGATTTCCTGTGGATTGCCGATTCCTGGAATTCCAAACCCAGTCAGAGGAGTAGTGCCCAATACTGTAGAAAATGGGGTAACTACCGGAGGAGGTTGTATGGTCGCTGGTGGCTGTACAATAGGAGCCGGTGCAGGAGTTGGGGCTGCAGGTGCTAGACTTAACAGAGGCACGCTTTGACGGGCTGCTTCGATCACTTTGTGCATTTCTGACCGGGAGCTCAGTAGAAGCTTTACTTGAATCTCCTTAATTTTCCCTCCATCCAACATCATGGCTTGCCGCGCATCTTCATCCGTACTGTAACAAGCAAAAGTCTTATTAAACTCGGTTTTGTTATAGCAGTCAACCAAAATCTGCTCGAATTAAAAAAAAATTACTGCGCGAGATTTTCTACGGGTTTTGTTTTGTTGTTAATAGGACGGAAAGTTCTTGTTCTTTGATGTCTCTGACCTAACTTTAAGATGCAAGAGAAATTGCAACCGGTTGTTGCGAACTTAGTTTTTTTAATAACGCAAGTCGAACGCTCTGTCTCTCAGACAGAGCATTTTCTCGAGTTATTTAAATTCATTATGTAATGCCTGTTATCGTATGGAACTGGAAAGTTTGAGGAGGAGGTAAGTCTATACATTCTAACACAAGAGGCTTAACATTCCTAAGGCTCTAATGATGACAAGCATCGTTTATTTATCTTTATTAACTATATGCAGGAAAAATGAAAAAATATTTTTAGGCTAAAAGAAAAAAAGGCTTGGACCAAAAGGACCTTGGCACGAAGTAGGAAACTGAGAGACTTGAGATTTGAGGTGGTTCTCGCCCACTAATATTTATTTTCTTTATAGATATGTCAATAATATAGGTACCATATTTGATGCAATAAATTGTTCGTGTTTACAAATTAACAAGTATCTCATGAGTTAAATAAAATAAATGAACATGAAAGTGGCCTATAAAAAGCTTTAACTCTTCGGAGTCAATTTGGTAGAAAATTTAAGACGCAAGGCTTTACATTGCTACACATACATATTTAACGAGCAGTTTTTAATTTTTCAGGTAATTTTTGAAGCAGCAAACGGGCCTACAGCGCAATCTTTAAATAAGCCACTGTCAATTAATAGGTGACGTATATTAACTACCAGGAACCCCGTCTGCTTGTTTGACTTCCCGTATTATAAAATGTTATTGGTGCACAATTCTGATGACTAAAAAGTCGACCTTGCTTGTGAAGAGTAGGTATGATACCACCTACATCGTGTTATGCCACGGTCTAGTAACGGCGAGAATGCAACCACCTTAATCCAAACTTCCTAGCTACCATGATAAGCTACGTCTATTTTTTGTATTTTTGTCGCTTCTCGTGTATTGGTCCCCAACTCCATTCAAGTAGCAATTGCATAATTTACGTACCAGGCAGAATGTAAAAAGACCATATTGCCCGGTTCCTATATTCAGGAAACCAGTCGTTTTGATTACGAATGGTAGTTGTTTATAAAAATATTAAGATGTTCAACTACGGTCGTTGGTTTGTGGTTGTTAACTCTGAGCACTTTTTAAAAATATAAGTAAAGCTTCTTTAATTTTAGGCAAACGAGGAATAGTTAAATTTTTTGATTAAGTCTTGTTATATAAAATATAATATGAACCGAGCAACAACTGTAATTAACATCGTGGCCAAAATGTGGTACAGTTGTGTTACTTTTCTCCCAGTTAGTACCAATGCTATTTTTGTCTTCATAACGTAGTGCATTGCATTGTTTTTTAACCGACTCTCAATGAGGACGAGGTTCTTTATTCGACAATTTTTTTTGTATGTTAAGCGATATCTGACACATCAGTTCATACTATGAAAATAAAAATAATGTGTTAAAAAGATGTTACAAAAATATTTAAGCATACCTACATAGGTATCCTACCACATTGTGAAGTGTCAATATTTGAATATTTATAAAAAAATATTTATTTAATTAATATCTTATATGGCCACACTGAAAGACGTTAATTAACATTTAATTTATCATTAAGTCACAATTTTTGTATTCAAGAAAACGTCGACTTAATGTCTGATTAAAAGATAACTGAGGTCTCTGGGTGCGGCCGTTAATGTGTTTTCCAAACCTAACCAATCAGGAGAAGAAACTCCCTTAGATTCAACACACGTACGTATAATGTATTGGTAAATTCGCATACAATTTCGTCATAAGTTGTAGTTTCCTAGTTCTTGTTACCTTTAAAATATGAAATGAAAATTATTTATTTGCGGAATATGTGTGTTAAAAAGTTGTTATAAAGATATTTAAGAATACAACATATTCTACCACATTGTGGTGTGCAAATATTTAGTTAATTTTAAAAAGTTACGTATTTCTATAAAAATGTACATTTAAATCACAACCCTTATTTACATTTTAATAAACATTTTATTTATTTATGAACATAAGTTTCATAATTTGTTATAAATTAATTTAAAGGTAGATTGATTTTTAGTCCTATCTACCGTACACGGTGGTACCGTTTCCAAACCTAGCCCGTCGGGAGAAGAAACGGCGAAACAAACTCCCCGACAACCATGATTTTATTACTTAAATTAGGCTTAAATTTATTAATAAATAAATTTATTTATTAATATATGTATATATATATATATATATATATTATTTATTTACGCTTGTCAGCAAGAAAATCTTTAACACTATAATATGTCTTCTCTAATAATAATAAAGTAATTTAGTATAGATACACACATATCTTCACGCCAAGTCCCTTACGGGGCAGGCATAGAGTATCGAGTGTCAAATCTCAAGATCCTGGCAGACCTGCCTGGCTTCCTCCACATCATTACCCTTTTCATGCAAACACGCCCGTTTCGGAGACCTGACAGCACCTTCGGATAACACCATAGCGATTTATTCGTGGAATGCCAACCTAAGTCTCCCCGGGTACCTACATCCATCTACATTCGCATTGTACCTATATCTGCCTTGTCAATCTTTAATCTGTCATTCTTTCTGCAAGTTCGAACCAACATAGCATGCCCTTTGTCATTTTAACACCAACAATTTCTTTCAATCCCACTCATTATCGGATCTGACTGTTACGAATGCGGCCGGCAAGCGTAACAGTCATCCTCATGCTTCTTCTGACATACCCAACTCTCGCTTCTATACAAAAACGTTGGGATAAGCACAGAATTATGCAAAGCGAGTCTAGTACTCTTGACTCAAAACCTTGTTTTGAAATAGCTTACCCAGCGCTCCATTCACACTATTCCATACACACACTCTTCTTTCTACATCCGCGGTGTACCTACCATCCCTGCTAAAAGCAGATCAAAGATACAATTTCATTCATTTGTCACTTTGTTTGTGTGTTCGTTCTGGCTTCGTCTCTTTGAAACACCAACAATAGTTTGGTTGTTATCGCATTCAAATGTAAGCCTCTTTCTTTACAAATCACCTTCCATAACTGTGACCGGTGTTAGCATCGCAAATGGTGAAGAGCCCAAAAGTTACCATCATCTGCATAAAGCAGGCAGTTTACCACTTGGTGACCCATGCGCATTCCCATATTAATTGACGTTAAACTTTGAAGGCATTTTTGTCTAACTACAAAATAAAGAAGCGTGCTAACAACAACACACAACCCTGCTTGACGCCAATGTTGACGTCAAACCAATTGAACCTTACTTTGTACTTTTTTCTATCGAGTAAAACACTTAATTGTAATCGTCTTACGGAAAGCTTATGAAGATAAAAAATATAAACCAGATTAAAACTTTTTTTACTGCCTTTTTTTGAGTTTTAGAGCCCGTTTAAACTTTAAGACTTAGACCGCTTGAAGAGAATATTTCTCAAGAAAATCGTCAATAAGGATTATTTCACCATATTTACTTACCCTATCATCATGACAATTTAGTAGTAGAATGCAAGAAATACCCCATTTTTGCAAGTTTTATGTTATAGATTGGTAATCGCTGAAAATCGTAAGCAGTTAAAAATTTAAAAGCCTTTTGAGATTTTGTCGCAAACTTTTTTTCTATTTAAGAAAACAAAAGAAATAAAATAATTAAACGTTTATTTGTCCAACCGGCGTAAAAAAGGAGGAACTTTTCAATTCGATTGAAATTTTTTCGGTTACGTCAGATTTTTTAAACTGGTTGAGCCAAATACCAATAAAAAAAATGATACACTTATTTAATCCACCAATAAACAAAGTTTCAAAGCCTTTATACTCATTACTAGGATGCTATTAACTAATGTTTTCAAAATCGTGTTTTTTTTATAAGAGGAATTCCTAAATTACGCGAGGAGCTTTTAAAAAAAAGCAGAAGTGAAAGGGGTAAGGGCGAGACCCCATGAGTGCGTTGCCTCGTCGTAGTGTCGTCGCTGGGTCGTTTTTCATATTTTATATCCAATCCACAATGTTTCGTTGCCACGACGCGACGCAACGCAACGCAGGGTAACACACTAATGGGGCATCGCCCTTAATCCATCCCCCAATCTCACATCTCAATTATTCAAATTAAATGTTTCCTAGAAGTAAACGCGTTGGATTTTTGTTTAAAAGAATCCTTAATATGTACGACTAGTTTTATGTTATGGTGTTAAAACGTTGACCACCTCGTTGGTCGAGGGGTTAGCGTACATGCATAACGGGTTCTTCACATCTCTTCGTCGTGACGTCGCCAATGTGAAAAAGGTGCGGTGTAGCACCACGGTGCGTTAGCACGTCGTGCTACCCCCTCCCGGTTTATAAGAACCTAATCTCAAAATATCTTATTGCCATTAAGTACAATTTTCAAAATGACCTTTTCCCAAAATGCCTGAAACTCAAAATGCCTTATTCATCGTAATGACTGATTTGCAAAATTCATTAAAATGCAACAATGTCAAAGGATTTTTTTTTCGTAACTTAATACTTTCGATGTGCAACGTGTATCGTCGCCTTGGAGGCCAATGGACCTAAGCCACAGTTTTAACGAAATGGAGTTAAATGCATTAACGTATTCACAAATAGCCGTAGTTTATGTTAGTCAATAGATTTAACCGAAATCATAATTGTAAACAGGTTTTTTATTAATTTGCCAATAAATGTAAGTGTAGTTTCAATGAAAGCTAAAAAGTCTATACCGCTTAGTTCCAATTAAATTTCAATTAAGTTTTTCAACTAAATTATTCAAAGGTTACACATATTAATAATCTTAAGTAAAATATTGAACCTTCTACTAAAATGTGACGCTGGTTTATTTTAAAATAAAAAACAGTTATTATTTATAGCTAGCGTCATTTATTTTTCAAATGTCCATATCTCAGAAGGTCCATTACCCTCCAAGGCGACGGTATATAAAGATAATAATATAAGGATTAATTTCATGTTTATTACAACTTCACATATACCTAATGAATTACTTTAAACTAGTATTTATCACCATAATAATAGTAACTAATCGTAAATTAACCTTGAAAATACAGCTTATGTACGCTTTCGCCGACTCGTTTTTCAGCAAATCATGGATGTGCCCTGGTTGGACCTCTACATACCTACTTCTTCGGGCATACAAGCGTGAAGATACTTACTTGCACAGGTTGCTTTAATTACATCGGTCGTCGAGCCGTTGCCTTATTTATGCAACAGTGTTTTAAATATTTTAATAGAAAGATACCTTTTAAAAAAACCTAAAATCGCATTTCAATCTTACATTTCATTATGCACAGAAAGCTTTGCTTGGTAAGATAATTTTAAAAACTGAAAAAGATGTACCTATAAGTAATATACATATATATACCGTGAGCGACAGATTTTCCAGACCAATTTTCTTTGAATAGATAACTCTCATGAAATGCTTCAGAGATGTATTAAGAAACATGGCGGATGTAAGATGCAGCTCCGTGGTCGGATAGGGTAGCAGCAGCCTCTCAATTCCGTAAAAACAATATTTTTTATTAATGAATATATCACAACTTCATTTTATATAAATACCAGCTGTTCCGGTGAACGTCATGCCCATACCCATTCAGTTTGTATAGGAAAAATAAAATGTCATATCTCGCAATCGACTGGGATAAAAAGTATATTATTTCAGTCTTATGGTTCGAAGATTTTTAATTTTTAGCCAAATCGTTTTTTTTTAAGTGATGACAAGCACACGAATCTCCTGATGGTAAAAGACGCCTTAGATGTTATAGGTGCATCGGTGACCCAAGGCCGGGGTATTAGACACTATGCAAGTTCACCGGCTCTATCCTACTCTCCGCACCGGATCGGATTTTCAGAATATCGGTTTTGACAATTCTTTCCATTTGCAAATAAGCCAGATAGTCGAAATGCTATGTGAATAAGAAAGATGTCAGCTGACTGGAAGTTGGTGGAAAATACAACATATTATGATGTATTTAATGCTCTCACTTTTTGCTTTCTGCTCTGGCGCTATTTTCAACAAATCGAACTGGCATTATTTGGCATACATAAAAAACATAGAGTTCGAACATAATACAGCCTGAGAACAATTTTTTTACTTTTCTATTTGTTAGTTCCTAATCCACCATTTTACAAAATTTGGCTGAAATAGATATATCTAACAAAAGTTACTTATTTAAAAAAAAATAGGTAATCCTACTTTACAAAAGCTGAAGTTTGCACGGAAAATTAATTTATCTATTGTTTAGAATACGATTTTGAAAAATGGCAATAAGGGACAACTACTGGCTATCAAAAGAATGAAGTTTCAAAGTCGTCAGGTTCTAATTTTAAAACAGCAACTAGTACTGATAAAATGAAATTTAAATTTACTCTAATGTAAGATCTTGTTGAGATAATAATTACATATTTTCACCAAACATCGAGTATGTATACCTTAAATACAACAAGTCAAGAGCGGCATTTCTAACATTAGTAGAAGTTGTAGTTTTCCAGCAAACTGTCTCCCGCGGTTCTGCATGTAGGTAACTTAATTCTCTTTAAAATATAATCTGACAATGCAGGTTAGGTACCGGTTTATTTCAGCGGCAGGAAGAGTTGGCTGTAGTAGAGTCATGTGTACAACTTGCCGCGATTGCTCGCCTTACCTATTCCTGCGTCCAATGCGACCCTCAAAAAAACTCGAGCGCGTCAGATGAACACAAGGCATGTTAAGGTCGTATAAAGTGTCTGACGATTTGATCGTGACCTATGGAAAGAGAGGTGTCACCAAACAGTAAAAAAAAATCCCTGGAAATACTCGAGCAAGATAAAGTTTTTTATTTTGCAGGAAATTTTGTACGGATGACGAAAAAAGATAATCGACGATTTTCATGGGGTGATGTAGCTAAATCATAAATCAAGTTTGAAGCATACAGCAACTGAGAACTGTGTATTTCTCTCTCATCGTCTCACTTTCTCAATCTCTCACACTTGACATTATCGTCTACTCCCAAGATGTCATCTCAGTTGATTGCAATAACCTGTTGGAGTGGGTGATATTGCACAACCGGGGTCGATCTCTTCCTCACATAATTATGCGAATTAAAACTGGAAGAACCGACTCCAACTATTAGGTACCACACCACGTCGCGATTTATCATTCTTTTTTTATTACAAATAATTTCGAATTGTTCCCATATACATTTTATCAATATCCTACTAATTATTAACGAGTCCAGTCGGATCATAAAATGAATATGAGACCACCACGAAATCAGGACCTAACTTTCTAAAAAAGAACAATGTTAATCGGTTTGCTGTTGGCAGAGTAGGTAATTGCGTAAAAATCGCGTAAATAGATAAAATATGTTTATTATACCGCCGTAAAGTGACACCTATACGGTCGGATTTCGTACGGTTTGCGAGTTTCCGATGGCCCTTCAGGGTGTGCGTTACCCCAGCAAGAACGTAGCACCTAGAGTGATATGAGTGGGACAAATAATTAGTGCTCGATGTGCTGTAAATGTGCGCCGAATAAAAAAATTGTGCATGTTGTCGTTTTGGAAATAAACGGAAAAAAACACTTCTTGCTGGGGTAACGTTACCCCAACAAGAAAAATCTAAACTAATTATCGGAGAGCTAAAATTGTGTATGAGCAGAGAGCTTATATTTGTGCGCTAAAAATAAAATTTGTACGTCTTCAGGTTTTCGAGATATTGCGTTTCCTGCTGCGGTAACGTTTTGCAAAATCGTGTATCTCAAAGACTATTATATGTGCGCCTGTAGAATAAACACGCACAAATAGCTCTTAATTTGTGCGTATTTGTGACAAAATTAAGATTTAAAAAAATATTTATAGTTTTCAAGTAATCGCATTTTTTTCAAAAATCAAAAAAAAAATCGTAGCGCCTAAATGAGAAAATATATAAGGTCACCAAAAACTGTATTCGGTTCTTCTTAACGTGTATATTTACTATAAAAAAATTCGAAAGCATGCGTTTTTGAATAATATGAATTAAAGTAAAAAAACGGCGTTCTAACTTTTACGTGACTGCACAAATTACTGTCAGTGCGTTTAGTCAAATAATATGTAAGATAAATATCCAGTGTGAAATTTTTCGCATTAAGTAAATATTTTTTTTTTTGGTAAGGCAAACAAGCAGACGGATTTCCTGATGTTAAGAAATTCACGCCGCCTAGAGACACCAAAGGTGGTAATAGTGCGTTGCCAACCTGACTCCGGGATGTTAGGCCTCGAGCAAAAGTAAACTTACTTTTAAAGTAACCGGCTACCTTACCCTCCGAACCGGAAAACGTCATGACGTTAGGGCGGTAGAAATAGGTAAGGCAGTAACAAAAAACAAAACAGCAATACAAACACTGGTTATCCGATCAAATTCGAATGACTACAAAAAAGCGACGTGTTTTTTCCGTTTATTTCCAAAACGACAACATGCACAATTTTTTTATTCGGCGCACATTTAAAGCACGTCGAGTAACAATGGTTAGTCCCACTCATATCACTCTAGGTGCTACTTTCTTGCTGGGGTAACGCACACCTTCAGGGGGATGTCGTGAAAGTGGCCAGCGCACAATTAATAACTGAGATATTATTCTGAAGAGTTATAATTTTTACAGTTAGCTCGTTAGTTATTAGAAAGAAAGTGTACACAGAATTTATGACGCGCTTGAGTATTTAGATATAACTAATACACGCTTTCCTCCTCACTAAAATGAACAACTTATAACTTTTACATGGGCGTCGCCAGGATTATTTTCAGGGGGGTGCATCTCCATCTATACATACTGTTAACTAATATAAAACATCGAAATAAACATGTATAGCAACATACATATTTACATACGAACACAAACATACATACATAGTCTCGAAAATAATCTCTCCCGCAAGTTCAGTCATGTAATTTTTTCTATCTACTTTCTTTCATGACAGGGGGAAGCAGATGAATGAACCCCCTTGCACCCTGCTGCCGGCGCCCATGAACTTTTATTTTGATTTCAAACCTTTTCTTCACAATGCAATAGATCCCCGCGACGCTTTAGTCTCTGTATATTTGGCATTTTGAGCTTCTCTACCAATTTTGTCATTTTTGCAACATAGAGAACAAGGATATACAGTGGAAGATACACAGAATAAATGTAAGTATAAGACTAAGACACTTTGCGCGGAAAAGTCGGATGGTCCGGCAAGTCTTTTCTAATACCAACCCAGTGCCTTGGACTAGAAGTTCCACGATTTGTCCATGCTGCCTGCCTTGCGTTTGAAAGATTGATAAAATAGATATACCGTGCGAATATTGATTGATGTAGGCACCAAGGGAGACCTAGGTTGACATTCCACGATCAAATCGCTCAGGTTTTATCCGAGGGCGGTGTCAAGAGTCTCCGAAACCGGCGTTTGTATAAAAAGTAAAAATGTTTTTAGGAAAATGGTACAGGAATTTCACCTTAATATAAGTCATTAGGTACAGTCGTAGCGAGCATCGGGGAATGTTTTCACTGTCAGGATCTAGATTATGGCAAATATTTACCTTAATGTATCTATATAGTTTGAGATATAATTATTTACTTAGCTTTATTTTGTAATTAGATTAGATACTTAGATAGTTGTTACTTATTTTATGTATTAATGTATATATTTTTTTCTTTTTTTAATGTTGTACTTTTTCCTTATTTGTACATTTCTTTTTTCTGAATGCTGGTTGTTTGGAAGAAATCGTTTATTGTTGTACAATAAAGAGTTTTTATTATTATTTTATTATTAAAAAGAGTAATGAATGTGGAGAATGGCTAGACAGATCTGCAAGTATAGTGCCATTTAGCATGTGAAAACTATATGTTATTTATGTAGTAATAAAAGTAATTTTATATTGAATTAGTTGACCCGGCGAACTTCGTGTCGCTTGACATTAACAGATATAAAAATAGGTAGAAGCCGATTCTCAGACCTACTGAATATGCATACAAAATTTGGTGAAAATCCTAGACTAGTTCCTCCTATCACTTGCCAGCTATCAAGCAGGGAGGCAGAATATTAGTTCATGTTTTCTAAAGAGCATCAATTGTTTTAATTTGTTATCGCCTCTGTGATCTAGCAGTCCGGGTGTAGGACTTGACTATACGAGGTCCTGGGTTCAAATCCCGGGTCGGCCAACATAAAGAAAATTGGATTTTTCCAATTTTCCAATTAAAAAAATGTTGGTCGGGATTGGAAATGTGCCCGGTTGGCGTTAGGCTTTCCACCTATCACATTGTGGGACCTAATGTCTTCGGCTAGTAGTGGGTGCCTTGGTTGTACCTCTGCCTACCTCTTCGGGGATATGGGCGTGAAGATACTCTCTCATCAATTGTTTTACCAATTTTGCTGTTCACGAGCGATCGACCAAATGAAGGGATAAGGTTTCTTGTTATTTTGCTCAAAAATAGGTATATACCTACCTACATGCTTTTTTTAAACACAAAATGTTGTTCTCTTCATCTAGACGTTATGGCCAACATTTTTGTTAAAAAAACATATTAATGAAGAGGTAACATTTATTTTAATAGAGGTAGCAAATAGTATAGGAATTTAGGTAGAATTTTTTGATCTATGTCTCCTCAGACCAATCAAAAATATCGGTCCCATCGGTAGCAGCTAGCGCGGATTGGTCACACCGTCTGTCCTGTTTATGCTGCTATAGTCAGTGTCCGACATGCTCGTTCTTCGTACTAAATGATTTTGTAGCCGGTAAACTTGTACGCGTGGCTTAAATACAGACATAACGACGCACCAGTAACATTTATGGTATCCGTAGACGACGGTTGCCTCTAACCATCAGGAATGCCAACTACTTCTTCGTTATGTTTAAAATTACTTTCAAATTTAAAAATCAAACCGTATTTTTAATCTAAGACTACGAAATTAAAGAATATATTTTATTACAGGTACAATAGGTATATAAAATGCAACACTATTGCAAGCACATTTCCCAAGATAGTTTTAATCACAAGTGTTAAAAATTTATAAAAAAAATGTACGCGGGAAACTGTGAAAACATTTTTTTATTATGTAAAGCTGTTCCTAGCTTTATAGGTACGTTTCTTATAATCCCTGACATCACATATCTAGGTTTAAATTTACTTAAATATGTAATAGAGTGCTCGCCAAATAAATCTGGGTGCTATTTTTTAAAAATTAAAATTGCAACTATTTTTCCCATCCGCCGAATGGTATCAGAGGGGTGTTGAGTTTGACGTGTTTGTGTGTGGCATGGTAGCTCTTCAGCGGATGGACGCATTTTGATGCGTTATTCTTTATTCGAAAGCAGACGTGATCGAAATGGTCCTTAGCTATACTTTATAGAGATTCCAGTGTTGGTCCGGGCTCCTTTGTAGAATAGACCATCTGCCTTCCTTGCCAGGCAGCTCGTAAAAGGCGCGCATAGGCTCACCGTCACTAACACCGTGACATCTGACTAGGTGGTAGAGGTTAGCAGCGACTCGCCCGGATTAGTACCACCGCCTTACCTATTCCTGCCGCCATAACGTCATGATGTGTTCCGGTTCGGAGGGTAAGGTTGCCGGTAAACTTGCTTTTGCTCGAGGCCTAACATCCCGGCCTCAGGTTGGCAACGCACCATTACGAACTTTGGTGTCTCTAGGCGGCGTGAATTTCTTGTTTGCCTTCCAATATCATAAAAAAAAAGTTCCGTCCAGGCGTTCAAGGTAATTATTAGCTCATTTGTAAGCATCGGAATGATTATTAGATGCACTATGAATGTTTATTCCACTTTTGATTTGATGTGAGACCTAACAGTTAAATACTAGCGAATGCTGGTACAACTGAGCTGATCTGATGGTGGAGCTCGAGGATTGGAGACGTAACCCTGGAATTCCTACTGTTAAACCCATCAAGTTTGGGTTCGTTAAATTTGTCTTAACTAGATTTGTTTATATTTTTTGATGACGAGGACCTAAGAACCGGGAGGTAGCTGATGGATCATATTTCAAAAGTTACCATATCATGTTTCGTAACCTTTCCAGTGTATCTAAAATACATCAATAAGAGAGATGTAGTAAGTTACTTGTATGTGTGTGTGTATGTGCTTGTCTATGGCAACATAACATGAAGGGATAGACCGTTTGTCAGGGGTTATTGTAAAGCGCCTGACTACCTACGCTGCTAAGTTGTATTTAGAAGTGTAATTTACAATGTAGATACATTATGTAAAACTATATAGAAAACTACTGTGGCGATACCATTATCCGAAAAATCCCCAAATGTCATAGAAATAAGTTGTATTATCCACCAATTATTGCTAATGGATTTACATAAAACATGAGGGTAAATACATAATATGATTGGCAACATTAGCTCAGTCCACCTTCTTGCGCACTTATTTACCTCTGATTTCGTATGCCTATCGGCCACTATGGTCCCTATTGGACCACATTTGTAAGGGTCTCGAAAACCTACTATTATACACAAAAAATATAATATAAATATAAAGTCAATTCACGTATAAATTAAATGTCCAGAAGTAGATACAAGAATTTGTCAACTATTAACAGATTTTGAAAAAAGAAGGTTATAAGTACGACTCCTCTATTGTTTTTATGTATGTTAATCCATTTCCTCATCATTTAAGAAACAATTAAAAATTCTTTTTACATTTCAAAGAGCGTACTTCCGAGGTGGTTCCAAGTCTGGGTCTGAAGATGGAATCCCAGAGGAATGACAGGAAAATATTTAATTTTCATGTACGTAAATGATTTACTTGTCAAAGTCGGTTTTTTGATTCACGTAACGATTAAATTCTTTTGTTACTCACGGTCAATATTAGATATCAAGTTGTTTTAGATCAGTTGCTACGTAACTGCTGTTATTTTTCAACAATTAACAAAATATCTTAGGAACAAAACTTTAGAAGGTTTATATTTATCTGCAGATAGGTTACCTACTAATATTGGCCGTTTAGTAACTTGGTTTTAGTAATACCTAATAACAACTAACGTTGATATAAGTTTCAGAATGTAAAAGAATTAAATATTATTAGCAGTTCTTGAATTATGACGATCGCTCATCGTTCTATCACCTCACCAAAGATAGAGCAACAACTTCACATAATCAGCTGTTGAAGTTGTACTGTTGAGCACCAGGTATACACACCTTTTCGACAAAAATAAATAATCTACTTTCGCCGACGCGAACATTCTTGAAAGTTGATGTAATATTCAGGCGAACATATTATCTTTCGTCCGTTCATTTGTCTTTGCCAAAATAAATACTTAAGAGGAATAACAACATAGGCCAGTACACTTTATGCACATTGATTTCATGCAAATTGGAATCGGATATGTCATTTCAATTACTCTTGAACACAATACTAGCGAACTATTTTCTAACGTCTAAATGTTAGAAAATAAAAAATATCGGATTAATTCCATCTAAATATTAGACAATTATCCGCTAGTACCGTGTTCAAGAGTAGGCTCTGAAACTGACATATCCGTTTTCACCCTACCAGTCCTGTTCCAAAAGGGGCACCGTGCATCTAGACCTAACACTAAGGCGATTAACACACGGCACCGCGCACCGCTGTGGAAAGCGGCAAAGCGGATCTAAATTTGCATTGGCCTCTTATAAATCCGTAGTAATCCTAACACACGAACTCCGCCCGACAGCGCGGTTCGACGGTGCTCTCGCCGCAACCGCCTCTCCGCGCGGACAACAGCGCGGAGACAGTGCATAACACACGGGGCACAGCATAACCGCGCAGATCGTCGCAGATGCAGGTATTTCATATGGTACCGTGATTGCCTAGAGTTTTGTTCCGTAGAAATGAATAAACACAATATCTTTTTCTTACTACTTCATAAACGCTAGATTGTTGCTTTTATGACTTTTATGTCCATTTTTGCCAGTGAACTTGTTCAAAGTGGCCACAACCGCGATAAATCCATCCGCACGAATAGGCGTGTAACTCGCCTTATCGCGCGGAGAATCGCTACGGAATCCGCGGATTCGCTTCCGCCCGACGCGGCGGGAGCGGTTTTGTGTGATAATCGCCTAAGTCCTAAGAGATAAAACTGGAAAAGCCAAAAAAGCATGCCAGTCCCGCTCGAGTATAATTTTCAGAGTGAAAAGTGAGTAAGTAAATAAGTATCTTTACACTAAGTAAAAAGTACCTTCACTCCCGTCTCCACGAAGAGTCAAGCAGAGGTACAATCAGGTCACACACAATTAGCAATTATTTAGTCCCACAATGTTATGAGTAACAAACCTATCGCCAATGTGCACATATCCAATCCCATTTTGCAGACTAATATAAAATAATCGCCAACCCTGCTCAAGCAATTAAAAATAGGCCCCTGCTACAAAATTAGCTATAGATAAGTCGCGCACCTAACTTGCCTGTTCCAAATATTCCTTTTATGACTTTTATTACTTTAATTAAAGGTCCTGATTGGGATTTGGGCCTAGATTATTTTATCTGTATATCTTAATAGTAGCTCGTAATATGCGAGCAAAAAGTGTGTTATATTTCTAACAAGGCGAGCTTATATTAGATATAGTGGTGTAAAATTCTACTGTCTAGACTCTAGAAGGATTATAATAGCATCTCTGGTTTAGGTTCTATCATAACATCTAGTAGAGAACAAAATATGTACTCAACTTTTCAACATACACATACATGCATATCTCCACGCCAAGGCCCGTACGGAGTAGGCAGAGAGTATTGAGTGCCAAATTTTACTAGCCAAATTCATTACCCTTTTTATTCAAATAAGCTGCTTCAAGAGACTCGACAATACCCTCGGATAATATCCGAGCGATTGGATTGTGAAATGCCAACCTAGGTCTCCCTGGGGTACTGGTCATCCACATTCGCATTATATATCTGCTTTGTCAATCTTTCTTCGACCATTTAATTTTTTTTAAATTATTACATGTCTTTTAATGACATAAAAACGGTAGAATACTAATAAATGGAAAAAAAAAATATTTTTTACAACATTACGGTGACTTTTCTTTTTTTGTTAACTTAAAAAAATAATTATAAACAAAGTATTCAATTGATTTCAACTTTTATTATCCTATCTTTTTTTGTGTGTATATAAGAAGGGCTCTACGAAGCGAAAACATTTTATGGCAATTATTTATATATTTTTTTTAGTTTGCAATGATAAGGGAAGTCCCGGAAAATTTTGTTAATTAACAATCGTCTAGTTTACTAGAAAATTAACTTTAAGAAAAAATTGCAATATGAATCAGTTCTTTGAAGTGTTTGGAGTATACCATATTTTTTTTGATTTTTAAATCTAGTTTAAATACCCTAATTTTTTTTATTTTAACAAAATGACCGGCGACGCCATGCGCGCAACCTAAAAACGACGCGCAGACGGCGATTTCCAACGTACAATTAAAATTATTAATAATAATGGTACAGTTTCGGGCGTCGAAACTTTTTTTAGTAAATTTCCTCCTCTTTAAGGATCTTTTATTAAAATTATTAGTTTACGAATTGTAAGCAAAAAACCGAACACTATTTTTTTACAGTCTTTAATTGTTTAGAACTTTTGGAATTTTTAATGTGCTGATTCACTTTTCTAGCACAATTATCTAGACATGATTTCGGATCGAATGAGCCATTGCACATAATTTTAGCACCATTATCTCTATTTAACACCATTTTCAGCCTATCGAATAGACTAGTAATAGCTTTTCTATTCTGTGACCAATATGTAGGTAAATAAATGTCATTTTGATATTATAAGTCCGATTATTTAAATAACATGGCAAAGAACAATTATAAAAATTTGGTATTCAAAAACCCACATCAATTTTTATTGAACAATTAAAAAACATTAATGCATGGTGCATTAATGTTTTTTTTAAATAGAAAAACACTGGAGGCGCTTAGCCTTATCGCGTGATGACTGCCTGGAAGCACGCACGGCTATAGGTGTTTAATTTAAAAACAGAGCCGAGTTAAACTACTCTTTAATTACATTGTCATTGTAACATAGCAGATAAACCTTAGCGTTACAAAGCATTAACGAAAAGACACATATTTGGCTAATGTAGGCTGCAGTCGGTCATTCATCGAATCATCTGCTTGTTGTCCATTGCTATAAAAATAGCCTTATGACGATGGCCTGCAATATTGCCGACGAGTATTCGTTCAAGCGATTTCATGATGAAACCGCTTGAACGAATAAGTACCGCAGATATTTGTTGTTTTAGCTTTTACTAAAATAAATTATATAAATAAAAATAACTGTTAAAAATAATAAGTCACGCTTATTAAAATTCAATTGATCGTGTTTGTTATTACTTTGTGTGCAATACAAAGTATTACGAAAAAATGGGATAGTTTATTCCGAAGCATTCTATCTTGTGACCAAAAAACATCTAATTTTGTCCATTTCTCCTGTATCTATAGCATGATCCATACACATCCATAAACATATAGAAATTGCACAGTACAAATATTAAATAGTAAGGAAGATATCTACAAACGTTCAAAACGGCACAAGCAAACACACAAACGTCGACGACGCCCCTATTTCTGCGGTGCTGCAATAGCGAGTGCCACTTGTATGAGTGTGCAGTATCAATCGTTTGTAGGGAGTTTCCATACCGTTTCGTATTTGTACTGTGCTAAGAGTCACGTCAGATTTAAGTAAAAGTAAGTATCTTCACGCATATATCCCCGAAGGAACAGGCAGAGGCACAACCAGGGCACCCACGACTAGCCGAAGACACTAAATCCCACAATGTGATAGGTGACAAGCCTGTCGCCAACCGGGCACATAACCAATTCCGAGCAACATTTTTTTTTATTAGAAAATCGGAAACACCACATTTTTTTGTTGCCCGTCCCGGGATTCGAACCAGGGACTTTATGAAGTCAAGTCCAACATTTGGACCGCTAGACCACAGAGTACCAAAAGTATATATCAAGTATAAATAGCATACAATGTGACTTTCAGACGCATAATAAAGTATGTAATGTTTGCAACTGTAACTAGAACAGGGTATGTTTTTTAGTGTTGTAAATTACTTGAAAAAAAAACAGAAGAATAGATATGCGTTATGGAAAGGTTGTGTATTAAGTACCTAATTTTTGTTTGACTAAGGATATTTTTACATGTTAAAACTTTTCTTTGAACTTTGCATTTTTTTTTTTCACAGCACACCTATAAACTTGGAAAGGGATGGTCACCGTATCGCCTCTGGCCTCGCCGTCAACCTAACGTATGCACGTAACCAAACAGTATCAATCAGCAGCTCCTGTACATCAACGCGGCTACGGCTAGACGACACTGCGCTTACGGCTCGCCGACCGCTGGCTAACTTGGTTCGAACCAGATCAGTTTGTATCAAAACGTTAAGTGTAGCACACGGTTATGTCTCGGTTTACAATACGTGAAATGGCTATCATAGCCATATCTCTTGATGAAGAGAAAACAGAAAATAACATGAAACAAAGAAAAAGATATTGGGTACAGGATATGAATAGAGTAAGAAGTCTTGCCAATGGCAGCGCGTTCGGCAATCGGTAGGCAAGACCGGGCTCCTCCCACGCCTTGCCTGCCACAAACGCGGGGATGACGAGCCGTAAGCGCGGGAACTGCAAGTTGACCACGGACCGCATCGCGGTTTGGAGCCTGTTCCGAGGCGCAGCGATTACGTTGCGATTTCGATTAGTGTGCGTTGTAGTATGGAGTTTCATTCGAACAATAAAAAACGGCTCGAGGCGATACAGTGATGATCCCTTTCAGAGTTGATATGTCCGCTGAGACCTTTAAATAACTCGCCCATGGCACATCCTGTTGGCAGAGAATGACTAAATGGTAGTCAGTCGACTCGAACAATAGGACTACGTCAGAACACAGAACAAAGCGACACATCCATAAAACATAAGACCTATAAGGCCACGGCTGCCTCTGACCATCAAGAGCCGTGTGCTCGCTCGCTGTCTTATATAAAAAAAGTGTAAGAAATTTTCTAATAAATTACTGCAGATGGAAATGCTTACGGACAAATAAGCTTAGGAAATAAATCACACCCAGGTAATACTTAGAAATTTATAAGAAAAAAATACAGTGCAAACAGTTGTCGCTCCTAAAAGTTGCCCGCCATTCTACTACATCTTAAACTAACCTTACTCATAACTTACGCAAAACGGTGGTAACAATAATGCAAGTATCTCATCCAAACACTACAATGTTGCTTGCGCAATTAAAAGAATTGAGGCTTCTACCATGTGATGTTTGCATGATAACACAAGTTATGAAAAGATATAGGTTGGTATTTCTGGCGAACACTCAACTGCGCCTGTACTTGCGTTCAAGGGCGTCGCCAAAGGAGGGCAAGACGGACAGCTGCCCTCCCCTAGAAATTCTAAAAAAAATGATAAAGCAAACAGTCGTATGTCTTTAACTTGACATGATTGATTAGTGTAGTACTTTTTCTACTAGTTTGCTACTATTTAGAGCGAAATGCAAGGCAAGTCAAAAAGTCGAGGGCACGAGGCTCCCGATTGAACCTACAATGTATATTTTTCTCAATCTCCGTATCAACTTGCCCCCATCTAGGCCATCGGCTGACGACGCTCTTGCCTGCGTTTTGTTTTGACATTAACAATGTCCTAAATGCTTACACTCGAACGTCGTTTTAGTGTTAAGTGACCGTCAACTTACCTATACTATATGCACAGTTGCAGTCATAGGTTAAGCTAGAAAAAACATACAAAAATCGAGATGTAGTTGGTTACCATACCTAGTTTTTACCAGGAAGCCGTGGCAAATAGGTATGTCCGCACCAGTTTGGCGCAATCTTTATATAAAAAAAATAAAAGTACTTATTAAGATTTCTGTTTTTTTCACCTAAATCATATAACTAGTTGCCTTAAATCTGAATGCCTTTAGACTTACTTTCAAACTAAACGGGTTATACCTTTTCACCATGAATAAATAAAAAATCACTATTTAGAATTATATATCCCTATTTTATTTTAAATTCGTTTTTAACTGTTGAAATCATTACTATTTTCATGTTTATTTCAATTGTAGATACTATTAATTAATTAATTTAATTTATTTTATGTTTGGCGAATAATAACAAAAAATAACTTGGTACGTTTTATTCTATGTAAAAGGGTATAATTTCTACCTATAATTTTCCTAACAATTTTTATTGTTTATGTAACAAATAAAATCAAAATCTTATTTTAAGAAAAAAATTGCATACCAAAAGAGTGGTATAATAGACCTACTATTACTACAATATCAAAACATCCCAATTTGTAACCCTGATTTGCAAATAAATTATCTAAATTTAAAAACCGATGATTTGAAAAGCGTATTCAGATTCCCATGCGTTTTTTTAAATAGGTATTAGGTTGTTTAGCTTTGGATCAACACTGTTGAAGACAGTCGCAAAGATGTTGTATACCTACACTAAAACCCAGGCATCTTAATATCATAGCATATGACGCCAGACAAACTAAAAATTGAAATGTAAAATGAAGATGAAAGCTCACAAGTGAGGACATACCCAAAAGGTACTAATGCCAATTAGATATGTAGGTAACGATTGTTAAATTTGTCACATTCGCGAATGCGAATATTTATCTCCGATATTCGCGAGTGCGAATGTTTACTTTCAAATAAAGAACGCGCAAAATGTCTTCCAAGTTTAAACAGCCGAGGGCAATCGTAATGTGGGACCAGTAGGGTTACTCTTGAATCTCGATATCATACGAATTGGAAATTGGAATCGCATTTGTCACATTAGGTACTTTTGAACACAGTACTACCGTATTATTAACATTTAATTACAAAAAAAATCAACTAATCCCGTTATATAATTGATTGTTTACTACGTACTAAATCGCCTCTGTGGTCTAACGGTTCAGTTGTTGGACTTGACTGCATGAGGTCCCGGGTTCGAATCCCGGGTCGGGCAACAAAAAGAAAATTGGGGCTCGGGATAGGATATGTGCCCGGTTGGCGATAGGCTTGCCACCTATCACATTGTGGGACTTAGTATCTTCGGCTAGTCGTGGGTGCCCTCATGGTTGTGCCTCTGCCTATCTCTTCGGGGATATGGGCGTGAAGATACTTTAAATGTTAATAATTCGCCAGTTCAAGAGTAGGTACCTAAAATGACATACTCGATTCCAATTTCCACTACTGCTTGAATCGAGCTTCGAGAGTAACCCTGCTGTTCATTATAAAATGATCGCTTTTGTTTTATTTTTATTATAGCTGCATTTGTCAGTATTAAGAGATTTAAAAACATGAGTAAAACACGTTCTATATCTACCTCATTCATATATATGTTTACTTTTAGTTTATCAAATACATTCGCATCATTCCTTGCGAATGCGAATGGCAAATTTTTTGCGAATACTCATTACATCACTACTACCTAAAGTAGACAGCTTGCATCATATTACAACACTTAGAACGTTTTTATAGATAGCCGCACATGACTTAGTAATGAATGAAATACTAAACTGTGCAGAGATCTATCTTCAAAAAATATTCAAAAACGAAGAGGATCATTCCCTACGGCTTACACCATGTCCATGTCGTGATCTATATTTTATTATAATTGGATGTAGTACATACAAGAAATCATAACAAAAATTGTTTCCCTCTTCAATTTAAGATTGCCTACATGCAAATTCTGTTGTAGTTGTTGTTTTAGTTCAGATACCTAGGTACATACATTTGCTTAATTAACAACTTTCATTTATTTATTTCATTATGTGATAACACGTTCCACATCCAATGATTACACTTTAGAACTAGATACTTATTTGTCTTAGCACAAACCTTAAACAATGGAGAAAATGCACAATGTGATCAAAACAATGTTGACACTAAGCATGTAGAAATAATCATCACGTCATCTTCTCAGGAGATAGATACAATAAGGATTATCATTTGCTAGATGCCGCTGGATTGACTGGTATGCTACCGAGTCGCGCGTTCTTACTGTATAAGAATTACAGTTTCAGGAAATTTGTCTACTTAATTGCAATTCAATACCACATAAAAAATGCTTAAACAGAAATAGTAATACCAGAAGCCTAAACTCATGTTTGTTGGCTTTAATATTCCTATGTTGATTGTTGTCTCAGCGTGTATCAACGCTAAGGAAGATCTATGTAGTAATTTATGTCCGGTTTCTGTAATCCACAAACCGTAATCCTTAAATATTATCTTGTTTGACAGTGCCAAAGTAAAGCTTTAATTATTTGCAACGAGCGACAAAAGTTCACTTAATGACGTAGTACCTCATAACGACAGCGCGCTTTGATGGGAGAAATCGGGACGCACCACCACGCAAAAATCCGCCTAGATCACTTACACATTTTGTATGAAGCAGCACACTGTGCAGGGCCGCATCGTGTCAGATTTGCGCTAAGTGTACTGTGCAATGTGATGCACCCGATAGCGGCAGTCCAAATAAATTTGCACTATCGTTTTATAGGCAGCGATCCGTACAAAAAAATACCGTCGTCTACAGGGAAAACGATTCGTTTTTCAAATCAGGAACCAGACATTAATCTCCCTTACCTACAGCTACTTAAAAAGGCATGTAAGACAAGATTGAACCGCAACGCAGCTTTAATAACAATGACAACACAGTTTCATTTAAAAAGTAGAATGATTCTAGTGTTATTAAAAAGAACGAAAATAAAACGATCAGTTTCCAAAGTGTAAAAGTAGTGTCGATAGATCATAATAAAATTTATGGGACCACCTCAGAATCATGGCTAGTTTTAAAAAAAACAGCAAAATTGGTTCGTTTCTGGAAAATTAATCGCGAAACAAACATACAAAAAAGAACATAGAACAGTAAAATTGATAACCTCCTCCACTTGATAGTCGGGTAGCAAAATATATAAATATGAATGAACATATTCAAAATTAAAATGTTATTTCTGTTCAGCAGCATTTGCAGTTGAAAAATAGGAACATTAACAGATGTTGAAACGGCTCGAATAGTATATTTTAGTTATTTTTATAGTTTAATGCCTTATGGGATTCTTCGTTGGAATAATTTTGGAGACATAAGTAGTATATTGTATTACAAAAAAGAGCTATTAGACCTATTTATAATCATAATGTAAGGGATTCCCTCCTTGACAAATTCAAAGAAATAAATATTTTAACGTTTAGTTCTCAGTAATTTTTTGTGAGAATAAAATAAAACTTGTATGTTTACAAAAAATGTGATAATGTTTACGATGTAAATACGAGAAATAAAAATAATCTAGCAGCACACAAAACTCGTCTTCATTAAATTACTTAAATCCTTTTTTGGGTCAACAAAATCTGCCCCGTGTTATTATTACCTTTAACCCATTCATTGCCGCTGATACTATGAACTTGTACCGAATGCCTTGTGCAAAACGCGGTAACGATACTTGGACTCGATATCGCGTCTCCACTAAATTAACTTAGACGCGAATTCGCGTTTTCGGCACATTGAACTTAATTTCTATCGAAAATTGTTGTTTTCTTTCCAAATGGCTTTATACTTTTAAATTATATTCGTGTAGTATGGAGACGAAAAAAATTAAATTATAAAAATCAGGGGTTGTATGTAAACTATAAATTATTTTTCGTATTAACTTCATTTTTTATTACTTTTTTGTTAACCGATTCGTTGCGTCTCCTATTTTCAAATACTTTTTTCCATGTTTGTGAACAAATTTGGGAGCTATTCGGTTATTACTAGCTAAGTGTTTATCAAGTATCTTTAAAAAAGTATTACACACACAACGCTTTCTTCATACTCAGGTAATGGAATTTTCAAACCTCAAAAGAAGTTTAAGTTAGTTAAAATTTTCGACAAAAATATTGACCAAGTACCCTCCAAAATAGACGTGCATGGCTGCACACATTTCGGCCAGTTTGTATCTAATGAACTATTAGGTTTAATGTTGACCAAAGATATATGTATACCTAGTAATGCAAAAAATCGGTTAGTTTGATGAACAAAATATTATTATCTGTTTGGGCGCACATATCTTTTAACAACCACGATCCTTTTTATCATTATAATTACGGGGCCATCGCCAAACAGATTAATATTGACTATTTTTATACAAAACTAGCTGACCCAGCAGACGTTGTTCTGCTATTTTTTATGTGATTTTAGTAAAAAAAAATTGCGGTGAGTCACCCTTATCATTTAGGGGTATGAAAGATAGATGTTGGCCTATTCTCAGACCTACTCAATATGCTCACAAAATTTCATTAGAATCGGTCAAGCCGTTTCGGAGGAGTACGAGAACGAACATTGTGACACGAGAATTTTATATATAAGATAAATCGTGTTGACCAGTTTGTTTTATTTTATCGTACCGGACGCAATTATGCGTCCAAGGCATGGTGCATGAAATCAATGATTTACATAGTTTTAAAATTTTATATTATATCAAGGAGCCGCTTTGAGACTGTTAACTTTGAATTTAGATGTATGTATACGTTCAATTTCAAATTATTTACTCTTGAAACGAGGAAAAACAAGACAAGTCACATAAGAACGCGAATGCGCGTCCATGGCACCGGAAAAAAGTTTGCTAGGACGCGAATTCGCGTCTAAGGCACTGAATGGGTTAAATAATTAAAAAAATTATAACAGTAAAATAATGTAAGAAAGGCTATTTATTAGAAAGGTCACAAGGTATTTGGAAGACGAACATGCTTGGGAATAAAAGTTTCTTTCTCGCACCGCAATTTGTAATGTAATTTTTTAGGCCTACACTATTTATTTAATTAAAAATTAGATTGTAATTTGCATTTTTTTCTAGTTTATGTTACTATTAGTATTTAAAAAAGACAAGCCCGCTGTGTTTCTTTCACTGGATCTTCTCAGTCTGTGACCGAGATTCCGATCCGGTGGAAGTTTATAAAAATGTGGACGCGCACAAGTAGGTACCACATGTATGGTCCAAGGTTTTTTCGTGTCAAGAATATTGACACCTAGCACCTTTTTCAACCACTCAAATAAAATAGCACTTACGAATCAAAATTATTCTTTATCGTATGCTCTTTCAAGTGGTAGTGATGAATCATTACTTATTTAAAAAAAAAGTTGATAATTAAAAGTTGCATTCCAATATGGAAACTTATTCGATTTTCAAGCAACGTCATAAAGATATTGTCCAGGTAAAAACATAGTAGAAGTTATAGCACCAAAATATTATGGCTAACATAAGTCAATTTCATTCCTAAATAATAATATAATATAAAAATAAAATACTTGCTACATAGATAATCAAGATTTTTGGTAAAACAAAGAAGTTCTAAGAACTATTTTGTTGTATCATAGAAAAGGAATCTTTTTAGCGTAAGTATACATTTTTTTCCTCCTTAAGCAATACTACAATTGCTTTGTCCAAAGTAGATAGACATGAGAATAGCGAAGCTCGCGGCTTTTCTGGCGCGGTCACTTGCTATTTTCGAATGTAGATGTCTCTCCTCCCACATGAAATATAATAAGTCATGGAAATCACAAATCGAAATTTCGATCATTTAAAGATGTGCATCTGGATTAAGGGCCCATTTTTTGGAATTTTTAAAAATCGAAAATTGGTCCAGTAGTTTTGGCGTTGGCGTTTGTAAGAGACGTTCCAAAAAGGGCGTTCAGAGGCATCCATGCGATACGTTTTTTTTGATATGTAACACTGCTGAAATTACAAGCAGCAGCTCTTTTGGATACCTAGTGTGTGGAAGCAGTGACATAATTTGGATTTAAAAATTTTGGGCAGTGACTCCTCTGCGTCGCCAATTTTTTTTTTCGCAAGAGTTGCAAATAAAATTCGCGCGTGCATTTTAGACATTGCAAAAATTACAGAAGTTTTGGTCACCATAGCCATCGTTTGCATTGTTATTCTATACATACAAATAGTTTGTAGTCAGCTCCGCTTCAGGAATGCTAAAGCTTAGTAGCCAAAACATCTCTAATTTCGCAACGTGCAGATAAGCTTTCAACAGTTCAATGGCGTCGCCTATGAAGGATAACTTACATACCAAGCTAATCCTCGAATCGACGTGATGTGTGTAGTGCATTCTTGTCAACAACTTCGTTGACGGCTCGAGAACTTGCTCATAACATAATAATCTAGTCACTGTTTTCTCACTCATCAGACATAAACCAGAACCTACTATCCAAAAATAATCAGTTTGTTTGATCACCACGATAAGAAAAACGTTCACAACTTTTGATTCGTGAATTATTTAGCATGTAATATAAAACAAGGTGAGTAGGTATAAGAAATCCGAACTAGAAGGCTAGGTCCAATCCAACTCCCTTATCTTTAAAAGCATATAAAACTCAAAGTTCTTAGTTTGAGACGAACTTTGGAATATACTTAGGTATAATCCAAAGTACCCGGAAAATAATGTAAATATTACATGTGTCTTAACACTTTTACTAAGATCCCACGTTTTCAAAGTCTCAGTTTGGTGTGCACTGTGCATAGGTCGTCACTTCTCAGGATCGCAAAAGTAGTACGAGAACATGATAGGATCATCTAGGTGTCATGGTATTCAGGCATTGTCTTATACTTAGCGCTGTTTTAGACTTTTGATATTTTTTTTAAATATCATAGTAGGTATAAATTATCTGCTAGTGTCAGCGTGATGTAAAACAGCCAAACTTACCTCTTCAATAAGTAAAGGCTATCAAAATGCAAGCATAATTGTTTGTATCAGACGTTGTTCCAAAAAACTTTATTAATATAGGTAGGTGAAGTATCGTGATGTAAGTTGTCCACTCTTGAACAACTCAACCGATTTTGCAGAAATCTGGTGTGAAAAGTGATCTAAGGTAAGACATTTACTACTCTGATCACTCGCAAATAAACAGTTTTTCTGTTAGACATTAAAGAAAATGCAACTGTCTCTTACCATCAATGCTGACTTCAGTTCGTCCAGTAGTCATATTTGAATGGTGGTTTATAGGTTATCATTTCGAGCTTTGTATAAAAACTGCAGACCCTATGGTGTTCATTTCTCTCCCCTTCAGTCTAGGATATTTAGCTTGCTACAAAAACGGATACTGACATAAAAGTGAACACAATAAGTAATTAGTGTTGGGGATTTCGTCATTAATCAAACTTTAACACCGCTGAATTGTTTCAATAACAAAAAATTGTTAGCATTAAAAGTAAGAAATGTCCTTACAGCCTAAAAACACACTCAAACGATAACCTGTACTTTTTTATTTTATGATATTGGTAGACAAACAAGCAGACGGATTTCCTGATGGTAAGAAATTCACGCCGCCTAGAAACACCAAAGGTGAACCGAAAAAGACCAACACTAAAATACAGGCATGTGATAAATACAAACCAGATATTCAATGTTATTGTGACTGCCCACTGTAGATAAAATTAATTGTATTTCCGCTGCGCTGTGACGTATAGCGGGAAAAGACCTAATTGTATTTTCGCTGCGCTGTGACGTGTTGCAGGAAAAGGCACTTGACAGCGCAACGCGTCGAGACTCCGGATTGCCGTTATGTTGCCCATGAGGCCTCGTGACAAATGTTGTGAGGCCCCCATTTCAGTCAGTCCATTTTTTTTACACCCACCAAAATTTTACTATATACGTATTCAGTTTTAGACATCATGTAAATATTTAAATTCTCATCATATCCTTAAAGACCCGAGAGAACCTTTGAGTTTTAAATGTTCCTATAGATCAGAGAGATAGAATTACTCCACGCCGTATAACAGGATATTTGCGTTTTACAGGGCGTTAGACGCATGGTTCGATACACGAAAATGGTGGAAAGGTGGCATCATTAAATATGAAAACAGTTCCGGAAATACTGGGCTTTATAAAGTGTATTTTTTTTATGTCGTCCCTGAGTGCGGCCGTAAAACCCATATCTTAACTGGACATCAGGTACAATTCCATTTTGTCACATTATGTTATGCACTTTCAACATTTTTTTTCTGCTTTAACCCATGAAAACATTCTAAGCAGTAAGTCTATTGCATATCTAGACAAGATATGCTGATTTAGTTCATACGATTCAGAAATTATTTTTGTTTCAGAAATAATGTCTATTTTGCAGGTTAATCTTATTTCTAATTAAAAAGTCTGATTTCTGGTGCAAAAACATATCAACCGTCGAAAAAAGAACAGCGACAAGACAAATTACAAGAAATTGAGTTATATTTAATAGTAACCTGTGTCTCAAATTCCAGATAAGATAGGCTTTCTAAATATAAGTTTTAGCTCCAAATTTGTAGCGGAAATATACAAATAGGGCTTTTCAGGGCCCAGAGTTTTTATCCTTGCGAAAAGTCAACGAACATGTACACAGCTCTATCGATGGTAGGAAACAACCTTTACCAAACCATAGATGTTATTAATGCGATGCTTGTCCTGTGACAAGAACGATGGAGCCTATTGTGCAAGTCTAGCTACTTTACCATCAGGACCGGAGCATGACAGAAACATTATGCCAGCAAGTATAAGTAATCCCAGTACCTTGATCCCTCTGAAAACCGGGAAAGTCGCTGCACAGCACTCTACCACCAGTAGTCTTTTTGGTATTGACCTATTAACCTGTGCTCGCGTCTTAAGAGCTGCCTAAACTATGTTATTTTGTATTAGGACTGCCACATACGTTCGGAATGTTGTTACTTAATTCCATTTAAAAAAAAATTGAAAAAGCATATCCATACAAATCTATGGAGCTACTACATACATTTGGATTATTTCCGCAATTTGATTGGATTTGTATGGGGCGCCATTTTATTTCGAAACGAATTGCGTAAAGAAATTTCAAATGTATGTGGTGGGCCTTATCTTGTTAAGACGGGAAATTCATAAAACAAACTGTTGATGACAAAAGTTTGGAGGTATAGTCGTGATTCAAAGGAGTCACTTAATTAAAATATTACACCTTGATATTAATATTTTAACAAAATACAATACTATAGAGGTGATTTGTTGCATTGTATAGAGCTCCGAATAGTTTCGATATACATCTCAAAATTCTAACTTGAATATTCATTTTGTTTTGCTAATATTTCGCGAGAAATTTGAAGTTTAAATATGTTATTGTTCTGTCATCTAACGTGGCCCGGGATTAGATACGAGCATGGTTGGCGATAGGTTTGCTACCCATCACATTGTAGGACTTAGTGTCTTCGGCTAGTCGCATGTGCCTCTGCCTACCCCTTCGGAGATATGAGCGTGGAAATACTTTTTAAACTAAATAATCCACAATCCACTGCACAGTCTCAGAGGAGAGATTCAGGTTTTGATAGATTATTTTCGACAGCCAAACTGTCCGTATAGACTTGCCAAGTATTGGATGACATTGTTTTATTACCTATTAATCTTCAATCAACTCTGCAGACTTAGAAAGTGATTCAGGTTTTGATGTTTTCGACAGCCGAATTGTCTTTAAACACTTGCCAAGTATTAAAGACATTGTTTTTTACCTATTAATTATCAATACACTCCGCGGATTTTGAAAACGATTCAGGTTCTTATATATCATTTTCGACAGCCGAACTGTCCTTATAACTTTGTCAAGTACTAGTTGATATAGTTTTAATACCCAATAATCCGTAATCCACTACGAGTTTTTGGAAAGTGGTTCAGGTTCTGATAAATTATTTTCAACAGCATAACATAATAATAATAAGGATAATGTCATCATAATCTTATATTTAAAAAGACAATAACGATACAACAAGTTACGTTTGACTATGCTTAAATAATAAATTTGATAATTTGCTTGTAGAATAAATTTTCAGAAAGTACATAGGCCACCTCCTATCCCATTGAAATGTCTGTAAGATAACTTAAATAATGTCACGATCAAAACAAAAAAAAAATTAGAATAATGAGTTAAAATACACAACTTTATATAGAAAAGAAGTAAATAAAGATAATATTTAAAAAATATAGGATATGTACCTAGGATTATTAATATTGTGCACCCTAAACACTTCAGTCTGTAAGAGAAACATGGACCGGACTAGATTCTGACCTCAAACACTTCCAATCTATTCACTTGAAATTCCGAAATCTAATCAGACTAAGAATCTGTCCAGCTCAAGCGCTGTGAAGTAATCCAGAAATCAATCAAGTTTAACCTTTAACACTTGACATCTCATTAATAAACAGAAACTCACAGGTTCAAGTTGATATGACAGTCTTTATCACACTGTAATACAGACTATAATGTGAACTTAAGCCTTGGTGCACTTTAGTCCAGATTTATGAATGAGACGGTTCAAGAGACTAGAATAGCAAATAAATTGTTAGACACTTTTTTCCATATCGATTCCGGCGTCTTCGTAGATTAGAGGTTTACTAGCTGTTTGACTGACAGCTTGCACAGCTTTTTCGATAATACTGTGCCTGGTTAATTGGTATCAAGAGCTGTCTCAATTACAGAGGTCCCCAATTATAGAAATGTGTGATAATACTAACAAAAAATGCTTGTGCGAAAGAAATTGAAATGTTAGTTGTTGTGTCGAATCCAAAGTCCAAACAGATAAATTATCTTATACAGGGAATTGGGTTACATAGTCCCACTTATAGAGGTAACCATGGAAAAAATACTATAAATCAAATCAAATTTAACCAGGTTCGATAATTAACATTAACAGAGTTCATTCAATGAAAAAGTGGTGGGACCTCATTGCAGTTATCATAAACTGTTACAATAAAGGTTTCTCACTTATCCAGATCCCATTTAATCAGGTTTCACCATATTATATCATATCATGACTAGTCTACAACTAATTGCCTGTATTTACCACCATATATATTAGTACCACCTTCAGTTCAGTGCTCACCATTACCATTGTCGATTGTAAGTGGTAATGTTTTCACCATCAGGAAATTTAACTGCTTGTTTGCCATCAATAGCATGAGAAATTAGTTGTGTCTTCTACTAATTTCATACCAAATAAGATAGAGCAAATAAAAGCAACACAGGGCCTTCCTCCATTTCAAGTAGTTTGATCACTAAAAGATAATATTCACCTTCAACCGCTTGGTCTCAACTAGTCCTTATCAAAATAGTTTGCTTATTAAAGCACTAAAGGGCAAACAAGTGGACAAACTTGATTGCAAATATACGATTTTTTTAAGATGTGGGTAGTTGACTTTTTTTGATATCTGTGAAATTGGATAGGATTTGGAGTCATCTAGGTCCTTCATATGTCAGGTACCATTGTTTTTTGTTTAAGTTGTACAATATTAATAACACCTATGTTGTATGTGTAGTTGTAGATTCTCAAAACTATAATTTCTTTATCATTACATAATATAAAGTTGCGTCTGCTATCTGTAGAGACAGACCATGTACAGTACATGCTTAAATCTTAAAAACTATGCAACGGATTTTGATGTGTTTTTTTTAAATAAAAAGAGTGATTCAAGGTGAAGATTTATATGTATTATTACATGAAGTTTGTCCACCCGTGCAAAGCAGGGACTGGCTGCTAGTAATGCATATTTTTTATTAACTATGTTGCCTGAATGACTTCTCTTTCCAAAAAGAGGAAGCTCTTCAAGACTAGTATCCGAAAATAATTGCTCACTGGCTTGACTAGAGCCAAATTATAACTGCGCACAGATTTATATGGGTTTGACTTAAGTTTTACATTTATTTATAGGCTTAGATTCAATGTGTTTTTTCTGTACAGAAATAACTACAGTTTTTTTTATAGAAAATGAGGCAAACGGGCAAGTGGGTCACCTGATGTTAAACTATCACCACCATCCACAGACATCCGCAACACAAGGAGTAATATGATGAGTTAGGAGTGAGTAAGATGTTTTTCTTTTTTCTCTAAGCCCAAGTCTTATCTAGTAAAGAATGCTGAATATATTAAGAGCATGGCTTTTGTGTAACATAATAAGTTAGAACAGTGTATAAATAATGTTAAATATGCAACTATAAGAATTTTTGTATAGTTAATTATGAATAATCTCAAACTACTTAAAGTTTCAGAACAATAGACAAATTATTATCAACCTAAACTCCCTTTTCTATTCAAGTCAATTGAAATTATTTTTTACTATCAAATAAAATACTAAAACATTGTGACTGATTGTTAGTACATGCAATTCACTTAGTGCAATTTTAATATTCATTTCTTTCAATTTAGGTACTCCAAAAAATATCACCATATGGTCACATCAGATACTATGAAAAGTTTTAAAAAATCACTAGCCTCAAATATGATTGTTAAGAAATTAGATTTAAAAGTCTAGGATGCATGGTACCCACTGTAGAGATGATTTGAAAGTTTGCTTGACTATTTTATAAGAAACCCATACCTTAACCTTGTAATTAGCCTTCAAAGAAAAGTTTGCATTTATTGTAGGTATTAATCATTTATTTAATATCATTACTTTTTTTTATTGACCATTTTTTTTTAAATTAAATGGCACCAGATGCAGCAGTTAAGATTTGAACTATCAAAGGCGCAAAATTTTGTTTTGATCACAAACAATCTATCACTGTAGATCCGAGATTCCCAAACTATTTTATTTCAGACAAATATCAAAATTTTGTTAGATTCGATGACACCCCTGTACTACCCTGACCCCCCTTATTTTTTGTAGTAGGATGCTTTTTTATTTAACTAGAAAAGAAGGCAAACAAGTAAAAGTTTCACATAATCCTTTGTTAATAATCTCAGATAGGTACATTGATATCACAATATTGTATCACATCACTAAATTCTAAAAATTTGTGGAAATCTATTTTAACACAGTGAAAGAAATATATTTTTTGTTTAATCATTCAAATATGACAAAAATTGTATCCAGAAAGTCATGCGCCTCTGCAGTCCTTTTGCCATTTCTTCGTGGGGTTAAAAAACAGTCGGTCCGTGTGTTTTATTTATTTTAAATAAATACCTTAAAATACTTAAACATGTAAGCATATTTTCACAAATGTGAAAGATAAGTTCAATCAAGCACTTACATACATAAGATTCTTATAAGTTTAAGCCTATGCTCTAATTTCTGTAATTTTTACAGTGATATCACAGATTGAATAAAAGTTTGTGAAGATGATATAGCTACCTGAACGCAATGAAAGCATCTCCAAGTTCTCCTCCTACGATGTGTACCCCCCCTTCGGGTATAGACAGACCCCGAAAGAAATTTCTAATGTCCAGTGCATTGGCCGACCACGGAAGATTCTGGAGCCTTATGATGACACTCATGATGACAATGTGTACCTGAACAAAAATAACATCTTCCATTTCTACAAATTGAATCTTGTTCGGAGTGATAAACAGTGTTAATTCACATCTTCCATAAAAATATCTATTTTAGTCATATAAAAGCAAAGGCAGCAACATCTGCCTTTGCAACATCAGCATGGATATGGTTTGTAATGTAACATGAGTCAAAGTACATTTAAAAAGAAAAATAAATTCACATTTGATTGCCATTATTATTTCACCAATACTTGCTGACCCAACAAGTTGTCCTGTCCTAACTATAGAGTTATAGATTTCCACAAAATTTTGAAAGACAGAATCCAAAAAAAAATTTTTTTTCTTTATAACCTCAGCCAGACCTCTCAATCCTGACAAAGATGTCTGGCTTCCTTCACATTAATTACCCTTTTCATACAAACATGCTGGTTTAGAGACTCTTGGCACCACCGTCGGATAATATCCGTGACATCTGATCGTGGAATGTCAACCTAGGTCAACCCCAGTACCTACATCCATCCACATCCACTTTCATCTGTCATTCTTTCGACATGACCGAACCAGCGGAGCTTGCCCTTTCGCATTTTTACACCAACACTTTCTTTCAATCCCACTCTTTCTCGGATCTCATTGTTATGAATGCAATTAGCGAGCATTACACCACAATTTTTAAGTAGCACTCTCATTTCAACCACATTTATCTTACTTTCATGCTTTTTCTGACATACCCAACTCTCGCTTCCATGTAACAATAATGTTGGGATAAGCACAGAATTATGCAAAGCGAAAAACGTTCCATTCACACTATTCCCTGCACAAACTCTCCTCTTTACATCTGCAATGTACGTTTCATCCCTGCTAAAAACACAACCAAGATATACAATTTCATTCACTGCTCCAACACTACATCATTAACTAAAACTCTTACATCTGTTCTGGCTACATCTCTTTCAAACAGTTATTTTGGTTTTCATTGCATTTAAATGTAGGCTCCTTTCTTTAACAAAATTGATATTTGATCCATTCATTCACACACAATGCGATGACAAGAGAAATAGGAGTTTAATTTAAATGTAGATTAATTTTCTATTTAGGCATGAATAAAGGTGGTGTTATTTATTTTATGATTAATAATTAATTCAAAAGTTGCATGATAAAATTTTTAGTCAAAGCTCTGTACCCGCTTCTCAATAAGCAGAATACAAAGTGCATGTAATCTAACTTATGTAATGGCTTGGTCTACTATTAGCTATGAAGGTAATAAGTTCCTGAGCCATAGCTTTGTAATCTGTATCTAAAAAATTGAATTCCCATTTCCGGTGGTCATCACATCATGCCTGAATGGAAGACATCATTTTGCTAGTACTTTTTACGTTACATAAGTATATAACAGGAACAGTAAGGAAAGTGGAAACAATATTTAAAAAAAATCCCATACAAATTCTTTGCTGTTAATCTCAAGATATAAGAAGTTTGTCAGGCCTGCGAGTTACATGTAAAAATAAGACTCTGTTTCCCTTGCTCATCACATAACAGAAATTTTATGATACCGTTTGTTGTAGTACATAAAAAAATATTATTCCAAGTTAACAGAACATCTGACAGGTCAGCTAGTAAACAATATTCATGGTGAGACAATAAGTTATCCATAAGGAAACCTAGATTATTGATTGATTGAATGTGCTTATATCAAGATATAGATTAACTACAATTACATAAAGGATTAATACTACAATTATTAAGTTCAATTACAGGTAATAATATTTTCTGAATATATCAAAAACATAACCTATACATAACCATATACTATATCCTTGAAAATTTTTATCAGCTATGACAGAAATTTGAATAAGAGCTCAAATTTCTGGTACCTATGTAGGAACCAAATCTACATTAGCCCTACAAATAGTTCCCAATAAATAACTTGTTTCTGGGCTAGTCAGATTTCGAGTTTCGTCAGCGAACCAAACGTTACGTTAATCTAATAGGCTAAAAGTAGCAAAACTAACTATGATCACAATATTGTAGTCGCCACTCGACACAAGATCTTAACGAAGTACAATCTAAAACAAAATGGCGGAAACATGGAAATCTGGTTAACAAGGGCATCTTCAATATGTATAGCAGTATCAGTAGCGTTTTGAAAAAAAATATAGAAATAATGCAATATGAAATATCAATTGAAATTCAGAATAGGTAACAGAAATTGGTGTAATGCGAAACATTGTCCACATTTCTCAAGTTTGAACTCCAAACGAGTGACCAATAGTGACTTACCTACGGATTATAGATATACTCCGTTCCTACACTAACTTACAATATACCATTTTCATACACAAATAATTAATTATAAATTAACACATACAAATTACTAGTCAGGACGTAAATAACCCTAAAAATGTTAAATGATGTGTAACGCCTTTCGGATAATACAATACAAAAACAAAATGGCGATCCGCAAGGGAGAAGGATGTACGATCCGATACTTGTGTGGATCGATATAAAGCAAAAGCAAAATGATCCACTCGATTTTTGTATCGATACACAGGTTTTTAATCTGTTACTCGTTAATAACTAATGGATTAATTTCACGTGCAGTATCAAAAAATAGATTTAATTTCTTTAGAACTTTC